>JAYEVE010000762.1:0-82730 GCA_036346375.1 Guadua angustifolia
TGTATTAAATATAGTGTTTAGATATAATAATTGAATGTAGTGTAGTTATTTTTAATATTTTTTTACTTAAGAGAAAATACGTTCTGGACGGATAAAGTAAAACTTTATTTGGCACAGTTTACCAAAAACAAAGTTGCAAATTTTTTACTTCGTCGCGTTATAACAGTTTAGGTTCCGGGTTTTACCCGCCCTTACGAGGAAGAAATATACGAGAACGCCAAAATCTAACAAAAATTTCAGTTTCGTCTCCTCCGTGGAAAAATAGAACAGTAACAATGACAAAAGAAAAGTTTAAAGCCGTAATTAAGCACGGTTAAGAAAAGCTAACCCAAGAACAAGAAACAATTTACCAAAACCGACAGGAGAAGTACTCACCGAACGTAGCAATGGAGGAAACGGCGACCTCGTGCCGCACGCCGCCGTACTTGACCCGCACCCTGATCTCCGGCGGCGGCGGCCTCGGCGGCATCCCTCCTCCGCAGGCGGCGACGCCCTCCTCCCTGGCCTGCACGACCATGCCGCCCGGCCGGACCTCCCAGCCGGCCCTCTCCTCCCCGCCGCCGCCGCCTCCGACCACCCGCTGCTCGACCCGCCGTCCGAGCTCGACCGATGCATCACCGACGCCATGGAGCTTCTCTACGAGAGGATACACGAGCTAGCAAGGGGAAGCTTCCGCGGGGAGGAAGGGACAATTAGTGCGGGTCTGGTGCAGTGCCGTGGCGTGGGCGGCGGTGGCGTGGGACTGTGGGAGAGGCGCAGGGGAGGCCGGGGGACTACGGCTGCGGGGGAGAGGAGAGGGGGCACGGCACGAGACGAGTGGGACGCGCTTCGTCTCCTCTCCTTTTTCCTTTTGCCGTTTTTATATAGAAAGCACGGACGGGACCTTCTTTGGTTTTCCATGGTTATGCCAGCCCGCGCGCGAGAACATGGTTGCGTTGTGTTTCCGTATTTGCTCCCGGGTGTGCGCTGCTTTCTGTAAAACCGCCTTGTTTTTGCATTGGCCGTATCTTTTTGCCATGGCCGTATCGAGAGGAATCGATCCTCGTAGGCGCGAGTTGCCTGCGTTGCATTCCAGATTTCTTCCTTCTGTTAAGAGCGCGTGCTACTCCTATTTGAGTGTGTTACCTAACGGTGTAGGTCATTGGGGACTATGCCAAGACAAGAAGAATTAAGGGCAGTCTCAATGCATATAGTTTCTATAACTTCTATGTCATCTAGACACTATATGTAGAAACTATGTTCCCAATGTATAGTTTCTTCAAAATATACTCATCCAATCTCCTCTTTTCTTTTATTTTCTCACCCAATCCTTTTTTCCCCTTTCTTGGTACTTGTGTAGAAATGATTTTCTGCATGAGAAATAGTTTCCTTCTCTTTCATTATTAACTCTATCTCCACATCACCATTTTGCTTACATGGCAACCTAATTAATGCTATGGAAACTATCCTAGTCATTCCATTAGGATTGCCCTAACAATCTACTCAAATTAGATGTATATCGAGGTCAAACTGTCAAATTTGTGTTTAGGCTAGTACGTCCAAGCACTCACGTTCTAAGTAGATTATATCCTATTTGGGATAGCTTCCGGCTGTATAGATTCTAAATTCTCTAAGAATTAAGTAGGAGATAACTTTTAATTTTCTGTACAAATCTATTTCTAATTGTAAGAGAAATTTCTCAATAAACTTCTTGGAGAATCCAGAATTTGTATTTTTGGAAAATCAGAAGTGATCACTTACCTAATTTTTAGAGAATTTAGAATCTGCACAAATCAAAATTTGTCCTAAACAGGACGTAATCTACTTAGAACGTGATTAGCACTATCTTTATGTGTTAGCCCCCTAGAGCCATCACACCTACTTACATTTTTTTAGCTGTACTTTTATATTTTTTCTTTTAATACAAGTTATATAAATTTTAAATAAATGAAATGACAAGTAAACAATATTTATCTTTTATATATGATTTAATATTTACGTAACTTTTAAATATAAAAAGCAGAGAAACACCATCCATGTTTTCATGCTTCAATATTGTATTGCCGCGTAGTTCCTTTTGAAAAACAAAAAACAAAGTTTCCGCTCGCCGACTTTTTTCAGGGCACGCACCTTGCCCATAGCAATGCAATGACCCGAGTAGACGACGACCGGTGCTGCCATATCATTCCCTCATTTCGATGCGGTAAATAAAAGACTCAATAACAATTGCCTTTCTAGACGTTGTCACCCTCCATACCACATACGCGTCGCACCTCCCTTCTCCTGACGTAGTGACGTCACACCCTCCCGGGCCTCCCCACAAAGGCTCAAAAGTAACTCACCGTTCTATCTCAGCCATCTACACATTACATCTCTAACTGGTTGGTGTTCATGGAAGCAATTAGATATAGCTTTACAATTATTCACAACCTCTTCAACCATTTGTATTAACTTCCCACGATCAGGTTATCTCAGCACTTTCCGATTTTCGTAGTTTCTAGCAGCATTTTTCCTCTGTAGCATGTTACTATCTGCGCCGTTTTCTCACGAACTCTTCCCCCTACATTTCTTGCTCGTGCTGTTCGAGTACTGTAGAATTGTCTCCCTTTACATTGACAGCAAAAGCCACGCTTTATATGAAGAAAATCAGGTAAGCAAGCTCGAGGCTGCAGCGACCAATGGCGGCTCGCCAAGTAGCGGCCATCGGCAAGGTTCGGGAGACGACAGCTCAAAGCGGGCCCACGCCAGGCTGCATGGTAGTAATCGTTAACCCGAAGCGGCTTTTCTGGCCCACCTGTCTGTGGAACGTGCCGATGGGTGATTTGATGGTTACTGCGGGCCCGTACGTATTGCATTGCTGTTGTGACGTGACTGGGTCCTTTCCATGTGGCGTGGAACTTGGTGGGCCGGTCTGTGGCCTCATGGTGCCAGATGTTGAAGACATCCACGTTACTAAAGTTCATTTTATCGTTTCGGCAAAAGAAAAACCGAAGTTTATGTTGCGATTTAACCTTTTTGCCTTTGCAGGCTAATAAGCCAGCTGTGCACTGAGCCTGCTCAGCTTGTAAACTTCTTTTAACTCAACATTGATGATACAGCTTTGGGTTGCCTTTATCGGTTATCGTTGTGTCAACTGTTAAGCCACATGTACACAAATAAGAGAAGTTATGATATAGTACGAGTGTGTCTTTTCTCGCTAATCTATATTTTGGGGCAAGCACTTGGTTAGCTCTTGCTAATTTCGACAAGAGTTAAAGAGCCGCGAAAACATGGCACTCCATTTTCTTGGTTAGGAACAAACAAAAGGCACTCTCCCCATGCGTGCTAGGCTGTGTCTCCCTGCCTGCAATATATCCTGGGCAAAAGCACATGCTCCAAAATGGACGCCAGTATCCAAGTGGATTCAGATACTGTGTGACTTGTCCCCAACCCAACCGCGCGCGCATCACCCCTGAAAGCCATCCATGGCTTGCAACAGAGTGAGCACGCATGCTGATGTCGAGGAAATAGAAACTTTGCACATGGCGGCACGCAGCACGGCAGCAGCCGATCAGAGCACCACGCACGGGCAGAGACCTGACCTGAGAGGCTGAGACACTGGGAACAAATGGGGCTCGGCACTGCCAAAATCGAGAAAAACACCGCGCCGCGCGCGCGTCCATCCGCTTGCTGTTCACCGCGCGC
The DNA here is from genome assembly GCA_036346375.1 of Guadua angustifolia. Lineage (NCBI taxonomy): Eukaryota > Viridiplantae > Streptophyta > Magnoliopsida > Poales > Poaceae > Guadua > Guadua angustifolia. Next base: position 3,664 of record JAYEVE010000762.1, read on the forward strand.
TGCACGCACCACGTACGGCGAGTCAGTCGCCAGGGGCAAGCTAGGATGCTCGGTTCCGGTCCGGAGAGGCTTTATCGTGCTACATTGCTGGCAGCATCGTTACCAATAAAAGAAATTCTACTTACTGTATAAACGTAGCGGACACAAGGGGAGAACATGAAAAGGCTATAGCATCAGTTCTCATAGTTATGCCTTTGATACCCTTGTTTTCGTAGCATTTTTATGGTGGTCTCAGCATGCCGCATCGGCCGTCCGTTATAAAAAAAAAAAACTAAACGCCTCTCTATTTCACGCGTACGCCACCATGCATAAACTAATAGAACCGTGTGGATTGTGGAGTGCATGCTGTGATGAGTGACAGCATTTTTTGTCGCTCCAGAGATTAGCTCCATGAGTGTCATCTCTCAACTGAAAAGAGGTTTTTTTTTTGTTTCACAATTTCATGAGAGGTAGTATTTGCCGTGTTACCTGTGCCGCTCCGCGTAACCTGAAACCGAAACCGACAGCGACCTCAGCCGTAAGATCTCGATCTAGCGAAGGAGGCATGGCATGTCCCTAATGTGGAGAGAGTAATGTAGCTCCTCTGCATTTTAGCCTTCACGTACGAGGAAATGCGTTTTCACGGGGCGCATTTCATTTCCTTACAATCTACTACTAGTACTTGACATCAGCTCAAGCATTCTGTAATAGGGTCAACTAGGAAATTTTTCACGGCGTAACACGCCGCGCACAACGTTTTTTCGTAGAAATTTTTTTTTTCGGCGGCATTTTATTCTTTAAATCGTCGAAATAATGAGCGAAACAGGAAAAAAAATAGAGAAATAGAGTTGTAGAAATATCTCTTTCGATGAATTATTTGGAAAATATTGGAGACTGAGCTAGAAAACCGCGGTGGGTAAAAGTCTAGAGGGAAAATGGTGAAAAATTATTAGAGATGACAATCTTCTTTTGTCGAGTCTAACACTCTATGCGTTCACCAAGTAATAATATATGTTTTAAAAAATATTAGAGATCGTTTTTTCGTAGAATTTTTTTTTTGGCTACGTTTTATTTTTTAAATCGTCGAAATGATGAGCAAAACTGCTAGAAGAACACAAAATTTTTCGCGGCGTAACACGCCTCGCATGTCTTTTTTGTAGAAAAATTTTCTTTTTTTTCGGTGGCATTTTATTTTTTTAATCGTCGAAATAACGAGCGAAACGGGGAAAAAATAGAGAGCTAGAGTTGCAGAAATATCTCTTTCGATGAATTATTTGGAAAATATTGGAGACCGAGTTGGAAAACCGCAGTGGGGAAAAAGTCTAGAGGGAAAAGTGTGAAAAATAATTAGAGATGACAATCTTCTTTTGTCGAGTTTAACACTCTACGCGTTCACCAAGTAATAATACATGTTTAAAAAAATATTAGAGATCGTTTTTTCGTAAAAAAACTTTTTTTTGGCGACGTTTTATTTTTTAAATCGTTGAAATGATGAGTGAAACGGCTGGAAGAACACAAAATTTTTCGCGGCGTGACACGCCGCGCGTGTCGTTTTTCTGTAGAAAAATTTTCTTTTTTTTCGGCGGTACTTTTTTTTAATCGTCGAAATAACGAGCGAAACGGGGGAAAAATAGAGAGCTAGAGTTGCAGAAATATCTCTTTCGACGAATTATCTAGAAAATATTGGAGACCGAGTTGGAAAACCGCGGTGAGGAAAAAGTCTAGAGAGAAAAGTGTGAAAAATAATTAGAGATGATAACCTTCTTTTGTCGAGTTTAACACTCTACGCGTTCACCGAGCAATAATACATGATTTAAAAAATATCAGAGATCGAGATGGGAAATCGAGCTGGGAAAAAAGTCTAGAGATAGAGCTGCACACATATTTCTGGTGACGAAAATATTTTTTCCTGAGAAAAACGGAGAAAGGACCTAGACGTAAAGAGCAAGGACCTGAATATTAGGTTTTTGGACCTGTCCGCTATTCTGAAAAATTAGAAAAGGGCTTGTTCGCAATTTGTATTTAACGGGAGCTTTTTTTCGTAAAACGGCGCACGAGGGACCCAAACGCGATTTAGAAAAAAATATCTTCCCCTCACAAAATATTGCGAAGGACTTATTCGTAATCTATAGGAACCTATCCGTAATTTCAAAAAATGTAGGGGCTTTTTCGCAAATAGACCTAGGGGAACAGGTGGATCGGCTCTCCTTCCGGGAAGTTTGCAAACTATAGTAAGGGTATTATTTTTTCGTAAAATGGCGCACGAGAGATCCAAACGCGATTTAGAAAAAAATATCTTCCCCTCACAAAATATTGCGAAGGACTTAGTCGTAATCTATAGTGACCTATCCGTAATTTCAAAAAATGTAGGGCTTTTTTGTAAATAGACCTAGGGGGACAGGTGGACCGGCTCTCCTTCCGAGAAGTTTGCAAACTATAGTAAGGGTATTATTATTAATCGCAGAAATGTGCACAGATCGTATGAGACTGACATCATGCATACATTCGTTGATGCTTTGACTCTTGTTTGTTTCCAGCTGGGAGTGACCAAATGGGCCCTCATGCATATGATAGGAGAAGACCAGTCTACTGGTGACCCACACTTTATTTTGTTTTCGGTCATAGCTAGCTAGCTAGCTACCGGCATCGATGATCACTGCAATAACCATTAAACACTAACCACCTTTTAATAATGCCAGCTTGCTTGCAACCTGAGGAATCATTCTAGTACACGTTCGATTGCATCGTCCGATTTAAAACGCCTGCTATATGACTGTGCAGCATAATTAACTAGAACACCGTAGTACGTACTAGGGGTGGAAAAAAAACTCGAAACTCGCGAGTTAAACGAGTACTCGAAAACTCGACTCGACTCGAACTCGTTTCTTAACGAGTCGAGTCGAGCTGGGTTTTGAACTCGTTAAAAAAACGAGTTAAACGAGCCGAGCTAACGAGTTAATCGAGCTACATGGAAAAAAACCCTAAATCCCCTAAATGACTAAATCCCTAAATCCCCTAACAAGTTAATCGAGCGAGCTAACGAGTTAATCGAGCTACATGAATCAAATATGTATGCTCTCTTGCTCACATTACTAACGAGCTTAACGAGTCGAGTTCGAGCCAACTCGAGTTTATAACGAGTCGAGCTGAGTTGAACTTCTAGCTCGTTAAGATATCGAGTCGAGTTCGAGCTGACTCGTTACGTTACCGAGTCTACCGAGTCGAGTCGAGTCGAGTCAGCTCGATATCCACCCCTAGTACGTACGTGTGCACCATAGTCTAAAATGAGTATTTTCTTTATGTATTATATTTGAAAAAGTTTGAAATTTTTTAAGCATCGAGTTTAACTAGTTTACTAATTCAAAAAAGTTTAAATTGAAATTTAAACTAGAGTTGTCTTTTTTATGGTAGTTTAATTGTAGGTATGTGTTATACACACACACATAAACACATATATATACACACACATATATATATATATATACACATATACATACTACATACATATCACTACTAGAAATCTAACTTTTACCGAGTGTACAAATGTAATGGCCTACGGGCCGTCGAGAAAAAATAAAGTGGCCGACGGTGCATCTTTTTTCCGATGGTAGAACAAAAGCGACGACTATTAGAAGATTTACCGATAGGGCTTACCACAAACCGGTTGGTGGAAAACCCTCGATCATAGTATGAAATCACCGAGAGGGTACAACAATTATCGTGGAGTGCAATGCTAACCGTCGGCCATTACAAACAATCACTGAGTGGAAATACATTTAGTGTGTGTGTAAAGATAACACTCGGTTATTGCAATGATTTGCCGACGGGTACAACTTTTAGCGAGGGTACAAATCAAACACTGGGCTATTCTAAAATCCATACGAGGCTGGATGAAGGTGATGTATATATGAAAAATGTAGCTCTTATTGAAATCTACAACTTTGTAGTTGACAACTTTTCCATTTAAAGTCGTATATTTGACTAAATAATTGATAAAGCATCATGAGAACAAGAGTTAAAAGAAGTACTTATCTTACTTCTAGCAAGAAGACAGTTGGGGTGAGTTGGTTAGGAGGGAGAGGTTGTGTTCAGGAGGTTGTGAGTTCAAATCCTAGGTATCACGTATTTCTAATTTGAAGATAAAAAATGTTCAACTTAAGGGATTGTGGTGCAAACAAAGTTGTGAGGTCTAGTCCCTAGATTTGAAATTATTTTTAAATTTTTTACACAAAAAATCTCACATATAGTTGTGAGAAATTACTGAGGGTTTCCATACCCCGTCAGGAAGAAAAAACCTCTCACCCATGTATTTACCGAGTGCTATGAAAACCCTCGTTAAAGTAATAACCGAAGGTACCGTCGGGAATCCCACGAATGGCCGACCATGAGTGGCTGAGGGGAAGTTACCGACGGTTTACGCTCGGTCATATACATGGCCTATGGTATTTTGCAATGGCCGACATATTTTTCACACTCGGTAAAAGTTGGAAATATAGTAGTGTATATATATATAATTAATTCAAAATCTTTAAATTTAAGTGTATTTTTTTCAAACTAGATGTTTGTTTGAATTGTTATAGATAGGTATATACCCTAAAACTGTTTTTAAAAAAATATATCCGAATTTGGTTTGAATTTGCGCATTTGAACTACCACTGATATACCACCTAAATGAACTTAAAATACTCATTTATCACTTGGGTACACTCATATACTATATGAACCATATGAAAAAATTGCAAGAGAGTCCATACTTTTTAGTCTGTTTTGCCTTCATACACACACATATCAAAAGGAGTATATTTAAAAATATTTACATACCACCTCTGAAAAATATACATACTACTTATATGGTCTTATATACTCGTATACTAAATGCACATACCATCCATTACGCGATATACTCCTGACATTGTGAGATACAACATAAGGAGACGAGTAGAAAAAAGTCTTCTTATTTATATGTATTTATACATACGTGTGTGTGTCTATAATGGTTATTTCCTCTATATATTGCATGTGAATTTTTTTGAATTTTGGATATCGGGTTTAACTAGTTTACTAACTAGTTCAAACAAATTTGAACTGAAATTCAAACAAGAATTGTTAAATGAACGGGATTGAAAAGTTTGAGGGTGCTAAATAACTAGTTTCAAAGTTTAGTATGTCGAACAAACTAGGGAGCAAAGTTCACGGTATTGTATAGATTTTCCCCTCTATAAAACCAGCTTAGGTTATTAAAGGAATAAGATTGAAAAGTTCGGGGTGAAGCTCAAGATATTATGTACACTTTTTTCATATATGCATATATATCAACAACAAATGTGATCTAAACTTGTCTAAAATCTTTGAATGTAAGTATATTTTTTAAAGGGTGTCCCGTCCTATATATGTACTATATATTTGTCAGTGCATATTGCAATGGGAAGATATACCGCCTAGCTAGCTTTGTAGAATGTAGATCCATCACCGGCCGGGGCTCTAGATTCCGCGCGTGGTCCAGAAGGTGTTCTACTTTTCCCAAATCGCTCGGAAAAAACTGTGTGATCTATGTGAGATTCCTGGTCGTGTGACGCTTAACGACATGCGGTCCATGAAGCCACCAACGGTCCAACGCAGGAAATATCTTGTCGTACTCGTGATCGGTTATTAAGCTGAAGTACCAGTACTGTTACTTTAGGCTTAAATGAGTATTTTACACTTTTACCAACATGTTTTTTTAAGTCCTAATATAGATATATACATAGTAGCTCAGCACGCACTGTAGTCCACATCCACGGACATGGCCTTAAAAAAGAGAAAATTTATGATACATTATACTAATAGTATGCGGTGAGTAATAGAAATCAGATCTAGCAGTTAATTTGTTAAAACCATTTGTATTACTCTACTACCAAATAATGCATAAATAAATACTAATTAATTTAATCGGTTGAATCGAAAAGATCAAACAATCTTAGTAAATTTAGTATACCTAAAAGAGCTTAAAAAAATAGCAAAGCATACCAGCTTAAAAAAAGAGCAAAGCTTACAGTGTTAGCCAGCAGTGCGCTTCCCTTGTCCGATACTGCATATCCATTAGTCCACCTTTGGACAGCACCAAATTGGTCTTAGTTGTTTTCGGTTGCTGTCATCTTGTGACTGTATGAAATGGAAAACCGCCGTCTGGTCAGCCAGCAGATCGATCGATCGATCGATCTTATCTGTCTCTCGAGAAAACTTGCTCGAGGTGTTTGGAAAAGAGAGCCACACATGTACAAGGGACGACGGCGATCATCGCTCGATGGATCGGTACTTTTGTGGCAAGTAAGCTGTGGATCGCTTATAATTAGTGTGACGACGAAGGTTGCATACATACATAAAAGGCCGATACCTTGGCGATAGCTTTTCTCACTGAACTGCCTTTTGGAAGCCTTCTCACAAAAGCATATGATTGATTGCCACGTCAGGCCAGAGCAAGTATCGCACAATTTTGCATGCGACGCTTTCACCGCGCCTACCTATCTTGTCGTCAGGAAACAACTAGTCAGAACTCAGAAGCAACGTGAGGTCAAGGCAGACTACTAGTTGGCACTTGGCAAATCAACTTACCAGACGACGGCCTGTTTCAAACGAAAATATGAAAGAAGTCGAGAAGAGACTGGTGGTGACTTGCCTCCAAAAATAAAAGGGGTTGTGCCTTCGATTTTTCGAACGGTGGTATGGTTGATCAAGCTGTAGCTTTGTTTTTTTAAAAAAATTGGCCAGGAGCTCTGGCATTTCATTATAGAACGAGAGAAACAACAGGCGAGCTACATACGCACACACGTACCCCACTCACACACGCTCACACGCACACACACGTGCAGTCCTCGCCTCCGTGCTCGCCCGCGTGAGCCAAGGCTCGAACGCGGCCGGGCGGAGTGAGCGCAACTCACTCGCGCCAAACGGGCCAAGGCTCCGTCCGCCAAGCTGTAGCTTTGTTAGCGAGTAAGCGAGTTCATAATTAGGGCCCGTTTGGCAAGGCTCAGCTCCTACTCCTTTCTGATTCTGCTCCAACTCCTTTTGATTTTGATCTTCTAAAGGATCAGGAACTGCTCGGCTAGCTGGTTCTTGAAAGAGGGAAGATAGAGCAGAGAGGAAGATATGAGGTGAATCTGCTATACGGCGGCTGGCGGCTCAGCTCGACGCCGAGGTTCGGGCAACAGCATCGAGGCGCTCTCAGCAAGGTTTCAAGGTTGGGGCAACAGTGTACCAAGGCAGCTCTCCTGGCGGCGCTCGAGGTCGGGGCTCTTCACAACCGAACGACGGGGTTGAGATGAGGAGGGGGAGTCGGAAGATGCGCTCCAAACGACGGAGACGGCGGTGTCGGGCTCAAGGGTCGAGTGGGGAGGGGGAATTGGAGGCAGGGCTCCTAAGGCAAGTGGGGAGGGGGGGTCGTGGATTCTCCTGGGTGCGACCTTCAAGCAACTCCCAATTCCTAGTGCAAAAAGGAGAATCACTTCAAAATGATTCTGCTTCTTCTCCCAAAGAGCTGGCTGCGTTCGGTAGAGCTCTACCAAATGGGCTCTTAATGCGGACGCCGTTGGCCCGTTGCAGCTCTGCGAGAGCATGCATGCATTGAGATAGGGATGAAAAGAGAACCAAAATGATCCATAAATGATTGTTTTGTTTTTGTTTCTATATTTTCTACCCGTAACGGAAATGAAATCGAAAACTCCAGAAACGGATAATGACATAAATGGATGCGAAATTGAATGGAGCAGAACAAAACAAAAAATTTCATCCAGGTATGTTCCCAATTGTAACACCCTAAAAATTTGTAAATTCTTTAATTGAGCGTTTAATTCAGTTTTTTGATTTTTTAGCATTTAATTAATGAATTTTGATATTATCATATTTAATTAAATAATTTATTTGAGAAAAATAAAAACAAATCCTGCTGGAAATATTTTTATAAGTTAAAAATGTTATAAAATATTTTTAATATTTTTTGTAGAATTTTTGAACTCAATTTGATATTTTCTATAAAGTAATATATATTTCTAGTATTTTTAAATTTGAAAACGAATTTAAAATCTCCATTTTTCTTATGGGATGAAACCCACTTTTCTTTCTCCTTGGCCTACTCTCCTTCCTGCCCCAGCCTAATTTTTCGGTTTCATTTATACAAAATTTCCGTTTAGTTTCCGTCAAAACTGACTCTCTCGTTTCAATTTTCGGCAAAAATGTTTGTTCCCACATTGATATTTTCTATTTCTGCTTTCAAAAAAGAGCTTTCGTTTTTGTTTTTTCTTCAAATCGGTAGGAAACATCCCTTTTGTTTTCAACCCTAGATTGGGGTTCCTACCAGATTTGACATGCGGTGAGATGGTGCCGGATGGCCTAAATCCGAGTTCTGGAACGCGACATGAGTAGTGTGTAGCTGATCCACTTCACCGAGGGATAAGTAGACGATATGTTGTAATTCTGTATGTAACGCTAGAAGAAACAAAAGAAAAGCTCTCGCCGAACTGATGAGGGCACGCATCTCTGCCTGAAAAAAATTCCAAGGAAGCTAACCGAGCAAAGCAAAACAATTGTTTGTACCTAGTGACAGACAGACAGCAACAAGTGTCTTCGCCAGGAGACCCACGCACGCGAAAGCGCAGGAAACGAGGTGGATTTACCGACGGCCCCCAGGCAGGATAGGTCCATCTTCTGACCCGTTCTTTTTTCCCGAAGGGGGTGTGTTGTTGACCACGTCGCAAAGGCGGAGGCCAACTTCGCGGAAATCATCCCTTGTCAGCTTTTTGTACGGTTTTTTTCCGTAGCCCTAGCTCCACACATGTATTTGTAGATTTATTCTCTAATGATATCTATTCTCTACCGTGTCTAAGAAGTATAAAAGATCACTAATGCTCTAAGACCGTGACAACATCCCTTCCACGCTATCTAGACATGATTGTAGCGCTACTCTTCTTGTGCTCCTCAGACGTGGCAGCATTGGCTCTGAGCTCGCTCATCTTGCCACGACGACGGCCAGCTTCCGCACTCCCTAGAAATGCCAGGACATAGGTGTTACTTGATGTGTCTTTCGCGTGAGAGATGACCAATTTTGCAAATAAACGATTTTGGTTTCACGTGCCATGTGATGTGTCCGTCGTGGGAGTTTGTGTACTTTGAGATCCGAACAAGCCTTACCCTTCTTTTCCTGCTCCCTTGCCTATATTTTTTTTTCAAATACGATCTGTACAAGTAAAATTATAAAAATAGTCTCCTCTCTAACCGTAAAAACAGCAACATCACACGTGTCATATGCTTGCCCATGTATTGTAGTAGGTGTCTAGCCCCTAGCACCCCGATCAATCATAGCGATAGCAAAGGCGTTGCCGTGCTAGGGCATCGTAGCAGTCTTGATGTCGCGCCACCTTGTAGCACCTGCCATGCACATGGACCATGGCATGCATCTATGATACCTGGCTCTACCACGATGGGCCCGCCCACCTACGACGATGCCCTGTGCTCTCGTGGTGTTGATAATTTACAACAGTATGTGGCACATGTTATGTTATCTATCACTTCTTTCATAATAAGAAAGAGTTTTTTTTTTTTGCAAAAACGTTCGTATTGGAATTAGATTTTTTAAAAAAAAGTGCTAAGGAAAAAGAACGAAAAGCACGTGCTGATGTATCCTACTCCTGGGAAAGCACACCCAGGTGAGTTAGTGCATGTGGGGCCGACCTGTAAGGCTGTAATACGAGCTCTCCACTTCCTGGGCTTCCTTCTCCTTTCATTTGTTGGGCCGACAGATGGACTCGTTCACACGAGAACGAACAGAGCAAAAGGAAAAAGAAACCGCTCACCTTGCTGGCCCATGCAGCATCTCAACGACTCTTGTGTGATCGGACGCGAGTTGTACGGGGCATGGCTGGCTGCGGAGGCGTCGACCGGCCCGGACCAGCGAGCTGCCGCCTGCCGGTCCACCTCGTCCCCGCGCGGTGCATCAAGGTCTCCTTGTGCGACCGCGTACAGCCTGGAAGGTGCCGAGACTTTAGTGTCTTGTCTCTGCCATAGCCCCATGATCCACGTAAAACCGCATGCCTCGTTGCATTTGCTCGGTGCTGTTGTTCCGCGAACGTTTGCGTTCTACATAGTACCTACCTGCTAGGGGTCAGCGTTTATAGATCGTAACCAAAAAACCAAACTGAATTAATTGAATATTTTAGTTTTTTCGGTTTTAGGTTTTGTTTTTATTTTGACTGTGTTTGATTTTCGATTCCAACTTCTAGAGAACTGATTAGACCGAAAATTGGTTTAGCCTTTGCCTTTGGCCTTTAGACTCTCTCCAACCGTGTCCGTGAGTCGCCCCGCTTTCTTGGTGTGGGAAAACGAAGCCAGTGGAAGGGAATGCGCGGCTCAACGGCGACCTCCGGACGGAACCAGCGGACCGAGTCCGGATCCCCGTGGTCGGGCGCCTGGGTAATGCCCTCGCTCGCGTCGCCAGCTCGAGTGTAACGACCTCCTCTCCGCTGCTGGTACTGAAGCGGCGAGGGCAAGAACCTCACCGCGACGCTTTCCGGCGACGAAGAATCCGCCCACCCACCGGAGCCGAGGTTGACGAAGGAGTCTGACTACTCGAGGTATTGCCCTTCGACCACCGCTTCCTTGTTCGATTTGGATTTCGGTCCAAGCGTGAGATGGGGAAAAGGGATGTGGGGTATTTGGTCTGAATCGACAGATTACTTTCGTGATATTGGAGATTCCGGGCGATATATTTGGTATAGAACCGTAGATCCGGCAAAGAGAAGAACACTTGCATGAAGTACTCTCGATTTAACCTACTATATCCGCGATTCAAGCGATATGGAATTACTAATGATTTAAACTACTAATGATTTAAACTAATGATTTGAACTATCGATTTAACCTCATCAGACACCGCCAGATTGGAAGCATGAGTTACTAATGATTTAAAGTACTAATGATTAAACCTTATGCGTTTGGTATAGAACCGTAGATATGGAATTTCATTGCTCTGGGCAGTAGAAGAACACCCGCAGCGCACTGGTAATGATTCTAGTGGGGATGATTTAACCCTACCGTAAATCCATATGATTTAACCGCATATATGGATTTTCATTATTCTACCGGTAATGATTTAACCCATTAGAGGAAAACTTGGGTGAAGAGCACTGAGCAAAGAGAAGAACACCGAACTGCTCATATGTGTTTGCTTTGGGGTTTATGTAGGTATTTGGCAAAGATTTTGACATAGTTTCTACATGTAGTTCTCTCAGATAATGAAATCATTTTCGTCGTGAGCAATGAAAATGAGGTGGCCCAATCTTACATATGACCTTATAGATGAGGTGGTAGATGTTCTATGTTAGGATATAAAATAACATGTAGATTGAAGAATGTTGGTGGTTCTGTGTTCGTGTGGTTTTTTAGATGGAGGCACGTAGGCTACGCAAAGTCATCTCGAAGATGCGCGAGATGATAGAGGATAAGGCCGCGGATCTGAAGAAGGTTGTGGCGTATAACTTCACCATTGTGGATGCCAATTGTCGGTACACAATGAACCGGCGCTCATAGAGGTTGACGCGAGAAGCGAGAGCTTGATTAACATGTCGTTGGACACAAGGCAAGACGGGATGTCCCGGTGACAAAATGAGGACGTTCAGTGGCGATGAGGTCGACGAGCATGATATCCATGGCCCGTTAACTCCGGCCAGGATGTGCCGGATTATGGTGAACGGAGCGACCATGAGGGTAGCGACACCGAGGTAGCAACCTGGTCTGGCCGAGTCCGATCGGTCATGGCATCTTACGTATGTTTAATCAAGGTCGGGCCGATGGTTCTGTGGTGCGTACTTGTATGTTTAATTATGGGGTTAAGAACTTTTAGAACCTCAGATATTTGGAGTGTTGTGTTTGGTATTTTCAAGTGTTGGTTTAGTTTGTAGTGCACCCACAGTACCAATGGAAGTTTCATGGATGGCTTGTGATGTTTAATTATGGAAGGCTTGTCTCGCAAAATACCGTAATATAATTATGGAAGTTTTATCGAAGGCTTGTGTTGTCTGATTATGGAACGCTTGTGTTGTATAAAAAGTACGTTGTCTATTGTATTACTTTTTCTTGTTGCTCGCAACTTACAAATGACTGATGCTTGCGCATAGGTACAAATTACTGATGCTTGTTCATAACGTATTGTTCTGGGGGTCACTGGGTTAAATGTTGTTGATCACAACTGATTCGAACCAAAATTGTTCTTTACATTCAGTATTTTGAATTGCTAGGAATGACGTATGGCATAAGAATTTTCTTCAGTTCTGGGTTTTAAGACGCGGATAGGTGCGTACATAAGTATAGAATGTGCCTTATTCCATGATCTTTTCGCAGATGAGCCATGCTGAAAAACTTGACTTATGTATAGATTGTGCCTTATTCCAGGATCTTTCTTACATGATTTTACCTTTCTTACATGAGGAGTCCATGTTCAACTTGTGAATATTGACAAATCTTACTTTTCAGACATGATCTTTTGTGTTCTCGGATGTATCTTTGCACAAGGTACCAAAGACACATCATGTGGCAGTATAGTAGTATCCTTTCCTTTTTCTTAGAAGGGGGAGAAATACCAGATTTCGCACACTCATACGAAAAGTAGGTAATCTGTTGGGTTGTTTTTCTTGATGCAAATCTGCCCGGTTTGGGATGTGTGTATGTGCGAGGAAAAGAAATTGCTTCACTTGAGTATTGTGATTATTTGCCAATTGTGCCTTGAGGACAAGAAATTGCTTGACAACTTCATTTGACAATTCGACTTGAGTAGTGTGATTGAACTCCAAACCTATTGTGTCTCGTCAAGTTTGGTCGTATTCATTCCAATTGCCGTCCTCATATGTGTGTTCTTTTTAAGTGATTTAACTGACAGTCAGAGAAACCGGGCATGTATTAAATTTTCCTACTGTGATTAAATTTGTCTAGTCCGATGAGGCTCTGCTTAACATCCCTTCGCATTTACTCGCCGCGTTTGCTACTCCGAGTATTGCCTCCATTTGCCAATTCTGGCATTATTTGCCAATTCTCATTTGTTGAGGAAGAATGACTTCACTATTGTCATTACCTCCCAATTCTGACATGAGGAAAAGAAATTGCTTGAGTGCTGTCATTACCTCCCAATTCTGACATGAGGAAAAGAAATTGCTTGAGTATTCTGACTTGAGTATTGGGATTACATTCCATTCTGTTCTGTCCTGTCAAGTTTGTGTTGGCCTTTTTTCTGTTGGCCTTTTTTCTGTGAGTTGGACTTATTGATTTTTCTGTGCTCAGGACGACTCAAGCATACAACTGGTTTTTCTGTGCAATCCATAACTTCTGCCGGCCCTTTTCTGTGCTCAGGACGACTCAAGCATACAACTGGTTTTTCTGTGCAATCCATGTACTAGTTATAAGTAAGACAGTAATTAGTTAAAGACTTGAGTCTGAATTTTTTGTGTCTGTAAAGTACTAGTTTAGTAAACTAGTTACTACTTTACTAGTTTTTGTGTTCCGCTTGGCATGAACTTCATAACTGGTAAGAAGCTAATAAGAATTACTTTACTACTTTACTAGTTTTTGTGTCTCAGAAGTACTAGTTTTTGTGTCGGTAAAAGTACTTCTGACACAAAAATTTGCCAATTCCGCCTTTGAGTAGTGTGAAATTTGACTATCGTGATTATTTCCTGCACTTGAGTATCTGTGATTATTTGCCAATTTCGCCTTCAGACAATAAATTGCTTCACAACTTAAACCCACGGCATTGCACTTGTTACTACTCGCTTGTTCCGCTAGCATTGCACTTGTTACTACTCGCTCAATCTCTTGAGTCGCAAGCTTGGTACTACTCGGGCCCATGTCAGCGGCTCAATTGTCGACATGTTACCGACAATATTTATGTATGTGACCTATTTGGTTTGTAACCATACCGTGGAAGAAGTTATGGATCCATTCTTCGCGGACTACATGCCGGATGAGTCCCATCGATTAGTTGGGATTCTGCAAAGACTTCTGTGGTGAACAACATTGATGATGGCGTTGTCCCCTCGTACCGTGAGATCGCACAAAGATGCACCTACCTTCGATGGCTCGCGAAAGCAAGGCCGCCGTTAGGAGGAAGGGTAAGCAACCAATGTCCAAGACCGACAGACGAAATGGATCGGCCGACGAGGATGAGGTCCTAGTCCGGCTTGGTTGAATGTGAGCCAGACCCCATTGTGGGCAAAGACCAATCAACTGAAACCTCATCGTCTCGGATTGCGGAATATTTCAAGAAGCACAACACGAAGCAGGCAATCAACGCCGACAAAGGCTATGGTGAACCATCGGGCGTTGATCAATGAGGCGGTCGCAAGTTCTCTGGTATGTCAATCGATTGACGGGTTGAACCAGTGGCACCACCGAAGCGTGATAGGTAAGCATCGACGCGACTTCATTATTTTTAGACTTTCCCAACGCAATGTACTAATGCACTCTTGCACACATGTCCTTCTCAATTGCATGGACAGATGGCCCATGCGGCGAGGATGTACCAGATCTGTGAGGGAAGGCCCTCAGATTAAAGATCTATTTGGGTGATCCTAGCCGATCACCCAAAGTGGGTCATGCGCACATGGGCAACAAGAGGCAAAGGACAATGCGGGATTCGGACCTCCGGTGGTGCACCGAGGGGTCGAACAACATGATCGACCAGCTCGACCTGTTGGTTCATGTGACGAAGTCGACAAGACCGTGAGGTCGGATACTGACCAAAGGCGGCGAGGAAGAGGGCTAGTACCAAAGAAGCAAGTCCTCGGTGGGCGCCTATATCGAAAGCGATTCGACAAGATCGGCCAAGCCAAGAACGAAATGGTGGATGTGAAGCGCCGACAAGTACACTTGATGGAGATGGCGGAGGAAGAGAGGATTATAAACATTGATTTGACCAAGCCGACAAAAAGGCTCTTTACGTATTATAAAAAGCGCCAGGACGACATATTGAGGAGCCTGTAGACCGACCTTGCTAGATTGATTGCTTATCTGTGTGTGTTTCGTAACCTGGTCATTATGATGGTTGTGTGCATGGACTTCGCTACAAAATGTGGTGCCTTGTTGTTTCATGGATGATGTTATTTTGGGTATGGACCTTTTGTTATGAGCAGTTATGTTATGAGACTTTGTTTGATGACATGTTGTGTTAAGTTATGAGATGTTGTGCTAACTCATGAGATGTTGTGTTTGCTCGGCCCTTTTGTTACGAGCAGTTATGTTATGAGACTTTCTTCGATGACATGATGTGTTAAGTTATGAGATGTTGTGCTAACTCATGAGATGTTGTGTTTGCTCGGCCCTTGTTGGATCACGTATGGAACTTATCTAATTGCTGTGTGAAATGTCATGACACAAGGTCAGCCTGATGTCACGCTGAATTTATTATTAAACCTGGCATGCTTACATGACACTCACACAAGAGGGTTCAGAACAATACATGACAAGCTCACATAAAAGGGTGCATAACACGATCAGGATCTAGCAACGACATCACGCTTAGACGATACTACTACTGGCCGTGGCGTCCCCGTGAGGTGTTCGACAAGGTCCGATCGCAACCGATGGTGCCATCGCGGTCTCTCCGTCTTTGAGTTGCTTCGATGCGAGGTAAGACCGACCTGCAGTGATGTCCTGTCACGGCCGGGTACCCATGTAGTCGAAGGACTCCTCCCGAGCTGGACCGTCCCTCTCGCCCTCGATAATCATGTTATGTAAAACGATGCATGCAATATAATGTACGAAGCGTTATCCGATCCCAAAGAACGACCGGGACCTCGTACAATAGCAAACCCGCTTGCAAAGACTCAAAAGCTCTCGACATCCTTCCTCGCTGCGGCTTGCATTGTGGAGAAGTGGATCCTCTTGTTTCCCATCGGGGCAGCAATGGCCTTCACGAAGGAGGCCCACTCAGGATATATCCCATCGGCGAGGTAGTATCCCATGTTGTACTGGTTTCCGTTGACGTAGTACGTCACCTCCGGATTTGAAGCATCGTTATCCCTAGAAAATATATTAGAACGATGTAGCACATTAATATCGTTCAAGCTACCAGGCATCCCAAAGAAGGCGTGCCATATCCATAGGTCGTACGAAGCCACCGCCTCCAGGACTATGGAAGGCTTCCGGGTATGCCCTGTGAAGCTCCCCTGCCATGCCTTAGGCGCTTCCTCCAAGTCCGATTGCAGCATACAATCGATGCTACCAAGCATCCCAGGAAACCTCTCTCTCCCCAACTTGTAGGAGTCTAAGCAGGTGTCACCGCGTTCATGAATCGGAGGTATCGCCGAACACCTCCACCACCGCCTGTCGAACTTCTTGAGCTAGGAGCGAAAGATTTTCCCCAATTCGCGGTACTCGTCCACACCGTCCGCCAGGACACCGTGACGCTAGCACGGATAGCGGCCGTCATCTTCTGCAGAGGGTCCAGCCGAAGCTTCCGGTGGCATCCCTTGTTTGCGTGAACCAATCGTCGTGGCCCTCGGCGGCCGGCTATGCGGTAAACAGGATCGGCTCATCCTAAACCCGCATAACACAATATCATACAAATTCTAAGAACAAAAGACATGACCTATGCATCATCCATTTTCATGAGATGTTCGGTTTTAGTACCTCCTTTGAACAATCTGTGCCCATACACAGGGGGAGTCGCGAAGTAATCAGCATAGAGCCTAGCCGCTCCTTCACGGTGGCCTCTGTTCGTAACCGCATGTCCCGGAACCGACCCCCTTCTACGGATTCTGGATTCCGCCTCCTCCTCCATGCCGCAGCCTATGAGAAGGAGGACCTCGTCGTCATCACTCGACGACGAAAGGTAGTCACGACTCAATGGATTTAAATAATTCATGGTTACGCTCAATGGGTGAGTTCCTGATATTGGCAATGGGGTTTGAGTGAGCACCATGAAGACTAGAACCCTCATTATATAGAATTGTCAGATGGGATGAGAGAGGATGAGGAAAGTTAGGTACTTTTGGGAAGGAAGGAATGGGGAAAGGAATTGCTGGTGCTTTCTTTGTGAAGGTTAGCGACTTACCGAAGACGCCAAATCCCCCCATTCCGTTATTCGGCCGTTCCTTTCCCTAACTCTAATCTCCGTTCCATTCCCCACACCATGGAGACCAAGCAGGCACCATCGCCGTCCCATCTCCCAATCCCCACTGATCGAATTGCCATTCGCCATTCCTAGAGGGCTAGACCAAGCTAAAGGAGTTGAGGTGAATAGGGCCTTCCTCTCCCCAATGCGAGCACAACAGCGAGGCGAGCGGCAGTGGAGGAGGGCTCGACGCCGAGAGAGAGGACAAGGTTCTTTGATGAGAAGGCATGGGTGGCGTGCTAGCAGGGGCGGCACTTGGAGCGGTAGCAGCAAGACGCCGTTAGCAACGTGGTGTGCCGCCTCTTCTGGAGCTTCCACGGTTGTCTCTGCTACAAGTACCACCACATCGTCCTCTTCTCCAAAGGTCACCTCGTTCTTGCGGTAGCTCCATCGTCCTCTGCGCATTTAGATTCATGGGTGAATATTGTAGTTAACCGGAAACTGAATTGACAGAACAAAACCTTTTCGGTTATATATGTTCGGTTTTCAATTTTGCTCTAAGAAATTCGGTAGCCAATGTTGAAGTATATGTGAATTGCCTACTTTTTCTCATCAGCTTAAGTTTTTAGATGAACTGACTGGTGCATACAACTCAATATGTTATCAAAGCTAAGCAGTCTCAAGTTCAAGACCCGGTAGGCGCAATTAAAAAAAATAATCCTAGGCTTGAGGAGTCTATACGTGAGGGGAGTGTTAAAGTATAAGTGAATTGCCAATCTTTCATCATCAGCTTAAACTTTTGAGTGAACTGGCTGGTGCATAATTATTTTTAAGCCAAACCGATTTAATTGACAAAAAACCAAATACGCAGCACAAGTACCTGCTTACAGATTGTACTTGTATTACCGCTATCATCTTCCTCGTCGCTCCGAGTCGTTGGCATTGACGCACTGCTCTTTCAGTTGTTACCTTCTCCTGGTCATGTGTTGTCGGTGATCGATCATTAGTGTGTTGTCCAGTGACCATCGGATTGGGCACAAGGCTCTTCAGCCATTAATAGTTTTATAAGTCCTTCTAAGACACCATTTAATTCTCTAACCGGAGCAATCTAGACGTTCTTGAAGCCTGAACTGCACTGCAAAATGCCGTAATCACATGCTGCTATCCTTCAGCTTCGGCGCGTACTCGGCAGGACCGCAGAAACTGCACTAAGTCTACAGCTCTGCGATTTCGATCTCTGTTTCTGTCGGTTTCAACTCCCACGAGTGGAGTCACGGTACAACTTGCAACCCTGCACAGTCACTGCCAATCTGCCATGTTCCAGGGCAAGAAATGGCATCGCATTGTCAAGTTACTCCGTGGTCAGTGCCATACCATTCACACCTTTTAGAGGCTGGCCCAAAGGCGGTTTATTATTACGTGATTTTTTAGAAGTTTCTTGGCCTTTTCGCATGAATTCTTTTTTAACAAAACCGGTATAATTCAAACCAAAATCTCGTATTTCGAAAGGGATCTAATCACTTGCTAAACGCGCATGTCACATATATAAGAGCAACAAAACCCTGGATTCCTGATGCAATAGCAAGGTCTAAACATTACACATCACACTACATGCCACAGCATTATTTATGCTACACCGTGCTGATCCGTAGTTCTCCATGACACAAACACACACAAAACAGAAAACCGACAAACAGAGGAAATAATCAAACTAAGTAACCCAAGCAATGAAATGCAAACCACACTAATGATCCTCTTAATTAAATCATGGCGACCCGAGCCGGACCTCCGGCTCGCGGTGCGCGCCGCGCCTCGCGCGCACTACGTAGGCCACGGCGACCGCGACGCCCGCGACCGCCACGCCCGCGACGCCGCAGGCCACGCCGGCGGCCACGGACACGGATCTGCGCGGCGGTGCCGCCGACGCGGTGGTGGTGGCAGGGATCGCCGAAGTGGCCTCGGGCTTGGCGGGCATGGATGTGTCGAGGGCCTCCGGGAGCTGGGCGGCCTCGGGCTTGGAGCCGAAGAAGGAGGCCATCGCCGGCGTCGCGTCGGTATTCCCGCCGCCGAAGTCCTCCAGGCCGTGGGACTCCGATCCGACGACGAAGAGCGCCACGACGCAGAGCGCGACGAGCAGCGGGCTGGCAAGATCTCGCCGGCCGGACGCCATTGCTTCGGTCCCCGAGCTGTCGTTGCCAATCAATGGTTAGAAGCGGGCAAGCAGCTCAACTAGCAAACTGTTACTACAATCTTTAAGCTGGTCTCAACTCTCAACTGAAGCTAATGTTCAATTCTACATGTGTAGTTAGTCAGCGTTACAGCACATTTATTTTCCCCCTTCGTTGAATCAGAATTCAGAATTTCAGATCGCGTGCATTTTGGCTAAAACTTGGAACTGCATTTCAAGAAATGTAGGCAGATTACGCCAAATGGATTCACCAAATGATGGGACAAAAAGGAACTCAAAAGCAAAAAAGGAGGCTCTACCGACAGATCCTAGAGTACCAAAAAAACTCGTTTCTTTTCGTAACAAGCCATAAACAAACAAGTGCAGTACCGATCCCCAATTCCACAAAGCAAAAGTTCAAAGCCGTGATTTTTCCTTCCTCTGCTTGACACATACCTTTGCAGCTTAGGAAATCCTAGCGTGCGAGATGCAGAAAGCAAAGCAAAAGACTTGTGAGATGGGCTCAGACCACCTTGAAGGTTCGGAGGAGCACAGCCTTTTATATATCTCAGAATCAGATATCTTGTAGTCCTCTCCCTTCCTTGGCACGAGTATATATGGGGAGAGATGCAACGCGTGCATAAGAGAGAGAGAGAGACTCGTGAGGATCTATCAATCTTATCTGCTGTACCATGTAGGGCTCATTGTTTTTGCGTGGTGGAGTGGAGGCGAAGGTAGAATGACCATGGCACGCTCGATCGGGGAAAAGAAAACTGAGCGTGAAGAAGAGAGCCAGCCCCAACCCGCCACCACATTAGGTGGGCATGTGAGGCTTTACTAACCTCTGTCGGCTTGCTTCGTGCTAGTACCACTCTTCCACTACTAATTCACCCGTATCGAGATGCTCTACTGTATTCGTCTTGGTCTCGTTCGAGCTCTCTCCTCCTCAATTTATCATCCTTCACAAGGCGTACTTCACGGACAAGTTGGCGATCAGACGCCGAGAGAGACAGAGAGAGACTTTGGTTAATTAGCTCATGCGTCGTCTGCTTCTTCTTGGCAGGCCTTCACGCTTTCTTGGCGTTTGTCCGTCCAATCACGGAACTTAATTCATTGTTGAGATCTACACACATATGCAGATACAGTGCTTGGTTGTTGCCTTGTTGGATCAACAAGAGAGGAAACAAAATTGTCTTATTTTTTTCCGAGTACTAGTGTACTACACACATAGAATCCACATGAACGATCACCATTCATAGGGCTCATGTAACGATCGTTTTAACCAGTCAAGATGTTGGAGCTGACAATGCATGAGGATATATACATAAAGATTGATACTACGTATTACAAGTTTACTACTGCTGCTAGCTTGCTTTTGGGTGACTGGTAACATTGAGGATTGCCATGGCGAGGCAGGGAATCTAATGAATAGGTCTGGTCCAGTACTCGAAATAGCACAAAAAAATGGTGGCCTTGTCCAGATGGCAGCGAGGCCATTGGCCGGGTACCCTGCGTGGGACTGACGATTAGTTGGCAACTTTTGTACACTGCCTACCAAATTCAATAAAACCATAAAAGATACTAATCATACGTAGGTATGGGAATTGGACGGCGACACGGTCTAGTGGGCAGGGTCGGTACTCGGTACGTTAAGTATAGTGGACCATGTTGGATCCAGAAACCAGACTCTATGATCACACGGTACGGTGGCTTGAGCCATATAACGGATTATGTTGGATCTAGAAAGCAGACTCTATGGATCACACGGTACGGTGGCTTGAGCCAAATTTGGAACAGCTCAGCACGAGAAAGTCTTTTTTCAACCTATCATTACTCTCTAAGTCCAATCCATATATCTTACTTCTCTTCTTCCTTCCCTGGTTTCTCCTCGTCACCTCTTCTACACCGCATCACCGTCTTCACCGATCCTTCTTTCATACTCGTGCTACCATCTCCACCACCGCTGTCTACTGCCATTGACGCCATGTCCCTCTTCTGTGTCCATGCAACCGTCTACACCAATACCGTTCATCATCGCCGATGCATCCTTAGCTCCCTCGTCGGTGCGACATGGTTGTGCCAGCCCGGAAAAAAACAGCCTAACTCAACTCCCAGTACTGATTCAAGGTGTGTTTAGTAGAGCTCCAACTCCATCAGATCTGTGGATCTGGTGAAGCTGAGTATTTCTAACTTCACCAGATCTGTGAAGCTGAAGCTATGAGTACATTAAGAGTATTTAGATAGATCACCTTATTTATATTTTAGACCAAAATATAAATTTAATTCACTTTATTTTAATCTATAAGTTTCAGATTTCAGATGAAATTGACATCTAGAGTTCTTAAAAAAAAGCCTAGTAAGAAACGTACGGCTCAGGACAAAGGCTGCAGTAACTGTTAGTACTGGTTAAGGTGATTGAAGGGTCGTTACTGTACTGGTAATTGACACCATCTTTCTTCGCCACTGCTATCTACCGTGCCTGACTGACTGCCGACAGAGCGTGCACTGTGAGCCATGGGCCGTACATGTTCTTTTGGTGACGAGACAACACCTGTCTGTACGGGAAGCTAGTTGGGAGGTAACGTTAATCGGGTTCGTAGATTGGACAGTTTTGTCCCGGTGTGTTCCGTGACAGTGTTTAAGCCTTTTGTGCAGGGTAATGTCAGGTCTTCAGTCTTGTAATGTATGCAGTCTGAACACTAATGCTGACGTGCTGTGAAGCAGCCTGTACTTTATGCTTGTACTTCATGTTCAGCCTTTTCTGGTTGTATCTAGGTAGCGCCTTTTCTTCCTTTTTTCACTTGCATAATTTTCCTCCACTCCACGCAGTAACTAACGGCCAATCATGGGTAAAACAGCAGCCTGGTTAGTCTGAACTCCGAAGCCCCGGGTCGAACAGACCACGAAACGCTTCCCTGACTGTATCGGAAGTAAGCATACGACTTGTGCAGTCCAAGGACGTCCATATATCGATCTGATGCCCGAGTTTGAGCGAAACAAAGATCCAGCTTGATGGTTACAATAGCAGTGCATACATTGATCCCACAAATCAAGAACGGAGGACGAAGCAAGCTAGCTAGCTCCGCGATGAACTCCGCGACGATCACAAATCCGGAGCCTGCGACGCCACAGGCAGTGCACTCCGCAGGCGGCGACACCGGTCGCGGCGCAACCAGACCATGATGGGCGGACCATCGGCCGTACGACCAGACCAGGCGCCCGCTCGACGAGTCGACGACGCGCACTTCCCCGTCGGCGGGGAGGCGGAGGGTGCGTCGGTCGGCGACAGCGCCGTTCGTGGAGGGAGCTAAACGCACGGAAAAATTAGTCACCGACACTTAATTCGTTGATATTTAGTGATATGTCTATGACATGTGGATCTATCTGAGTCTATAACAGTAAACCAAAGTGTTATAAAGTGAATCACTGAATTTTAAAGAGTGTGAGTGATGCCAATCTCCCGCTAACGCACAGGGCGAGCTGACTTGCCGACTTCGAGGAAAAGGCTGCTGCTCTCTGCGTGTGGGCCGGCCTTCAGGTGGTTGCTTTTTTCTCCGGACGCTCGTGGGCATCGCGTCCCTGGGCTGGACGCTCGTGCGTATTGCGTCCTGGGCCGGACGTACGACGTCCTAGCTAGCCGACAACCAGAATACAACACCACTACTTCGCGTGCACCGACGGTCCAGATTGGGGCAAGGACGGGATCTCGACCGTCCGTTCCTATCCTCGCAAGGGCGGTGCAAACGAAGCGTCTAGTCGTCTGGTGGTCTCTTGGAACCGTAGCTTTTTATTTAGCTCCTACACAATCTTTTCTTTTTAAAATCTGGCTTCCGTGGAAACAAAATTAAAAACTTGTTCAGTTCACGATCACGAAAGCAGCGACAGCTGACATGTAGTGACTTGTCGTGCTCCTGTACAACGACACCTATATGACGCAGCTTTCTTACTCGACAGGCTAGAATTAAGTCATTTAATTAAGAAAAGTGTTAATTCATTTAATTAAGCAAAGTGTTAATTAAGTGAATAATTAATTAAAAGTAATAATAAAATGACTAGTTCGGTGTTTAAATTAATCAATTTAATCAGCCCAGGGAACCGGAGCCGACACAAACCTGCAGCAAGCCCGCTTTGTAAAATGAAAATTGTGTCCGGGTTGAAAAGAGAAGCCTTCGTCTCTCGGGCTCTTGGCTCCCAGCGGCCGCCGCGCCTACGCAAATTTCCCGAACGAAAAGAAGATAAATAAAGAAAAGTCTCCGAGTGAAATCAAGACCGCAGGCGCAACTCCAGTGAACTTTCGCTCAATCTTTTTGCTCCGTGTTGATGCGCTGCTTAAGCATGCTTCGGTAGAAACTGGTGATATTTTTCCTGACGAATCTAGTGATTTTTGTTTTTGTGTTCAATCGGAACTGATGTTGTGCTTTTCGCGGGCCAAAGGATGCGTCCATGGCTTGTTTTTCGCAAAGAAAAAAAAACGATTTCTTCGATGGTATCGGGAGTTTTACAGCGCTCTGCGGCGACCCCGATGGTTTCGGTTTCGGTTAAGACTTAGGGGCTCGCGTGGTAGATTTCGAGCCTGTATGGGGTTAGAATCCTTGACCTGTTCCTTATGTTTCAATTTGATCGTAGGCTGCATTCTTCTTCCACTTCTAGATGAAACACCTCAGAATTTTGCATTTGTGACCATTCAGTATATACCTCATCGCAGAATATTATAACAAAGTCAGTTTCGAATTACTTCCAAGGGTCACTGAGCCAAAGCAAAATGACGGAACAAGTGATGAGGCAACCAGCTCAATTTTTGGCACTAGGTGCTTCACTGATTTGCCAGCTGCATTGGTCTCTTACCTTTTCCACAACCGATCATGGTAACCAGAAGACGATGTGTATTTGAACCCGCTGTGCTCTGAGTGCTGATTGCGGGTGCAACTCGCACTGATCCCCCGTTCAGACTTCCTCCTCCTGTTGATACCCCTTTGCTGGCCGAAAAATAGCCACTGAATCCTGCCGCCGCAGCATTACTCCTCCCATCGCTGCTCCAGTTCCTCTCCAGCCGACGCTCCACCAGTCATGGGAGTGCTGGACGCCTGAGCATTCCAAGGCCGGGATGTCATGTCTCTCCCGCGACCTGTTTGTGTCCATCGCTGCATGGCCTCGGTGATCCAAGCCTCCTTCCTCGCTTCCGCCTCTCTAGCAGCTCCGACCGCTTCCGCTAGATCACGTGGTCGCTCCTTGCGCACCTCGCCTCAAGAAGACGATACCGCCATGAACAACTCAACTTGATCTCGCCTCCTCATCCTTGGGACCCTTGTCAAGAACCTCTCGGAATTCTTTTCGCATATTCATCCACACTCTGGTTGTCCTGTTTGAAATTTGCTAAGTCTCCTAATGGTCCCACACTGGATTGGCGTGTAAACCTCTGGATGAACGCCTCATAAAAATCCTCCCAAGCAATCCACTGCTCCTCTTCTTGCCAATTATCAAGCACATCTTGCGCCTCTCCAGTGAGGTGCAACCCAGCAATCTCAACCCATTCCTCCTCCTTAATCCTGTGAACGCGGAAATAGCGCTCACAACGACGCAGCCAACTTAATGGATCTCCCTGGCCGTCGTACTCCGGCAAATCCAGCCGAGGTAGACGGGATTCCACCTTCGATCCTCCTCCTCCTCACCCCGGCCCTGGTTTCCCCTTCGCGCGGGGGTCCTCTCAATCCGCAGGCGTCCTCCTGCCACCCGGCTCCCTCCTTCTCCATGCGCCTGATGCCTCTCATGCGCGCCCTTCCCTGTCATCCCCTTGGGATCGCCCATCCTAGGGTCTGCACCCAGCGGCTCCCTCTGTGAGATCATGTGATGAAAAATTGGTTGAATGGTGAAATTGGCATTGTAAAGTGACTTTGATTATAGCATGTGTGCTGCTTGTGCATGTGCCATGTTGAGATGATTATTATGCTAGTGATAGCATGATGGATTCTGCTTGATGCAATGCACTCGTGTGAGTGGTTGCATGGATTGACTTTGAGTCAAGTTGTGGAGTTGTGCTCGTGCACGGTTTCTGTGTTTATTCATGTGCGGTGTTGCTCGAGGGCTTAACGTGGTCGATGACGGACCGAACTAGGTTCATGGAGGAACCGAGGTTCGGACTAGGTTCGTGAAGGAATCGAGGTCCGGTGGTCGAGGATGTCATGCGAGACGTTCGCTAGAGAACATGCACATGAAGGTCGGTTAGTCACGCATGCGCAGCAGGGGCTGTTCATGCGTGCAAGGTTCTTTGGTTAGTCACGTAATTACAAGGTGGGGCCGTACATACGCAAGAGTTGTTTTTGGCCACGTCGGCCAAGTTGAGATAGATCTGAACTCTTTCCATGTTGGAAGTAGAGTTGTAGTCAATCTCGTGTGGTTACTCTGTATAAATAGAGGAGGTGTCCCTGCTTATCGATGAGAGCGAGCGCTCGAGTTTTGAAGGTTTGTACTCTTGTGTTGGAGTACTTTAGACAATGAAATAAAATCAATCTTCCAGAGAGCTTCTTCTTGCGGTTGTGATTTGCTTTTGGCTTCGACATAGTTGATCGATCACTTGAAGTTTTGTTCATCGCAGCAGATCACGAAGTTCATCACGGAGTTCAGTTCTTTGCAAAAGTATCATCTTGCAAAGGTAATATCTTTTGATCCGTAGATCCGATCGGATTGATTCTTGTTGGGTTTGATTCATAATTGAATCTAGTTTCTACAGTTAAAATTTCATATCAATCCAACGGTTAGATCTTTGGCAATTCGTGGTCGCCCAGATTGCTAACCTGGTCGCCAAACAGTAGATCGCTAATTGGTTCAGTCACCTTGCGAAGGTCATATCTTTTGATTCGTAGATCCGATCGAGTTGATTCTTTTTTTGTTCACTTCGGAATTGAGTCTAGTTTATACAGATAAAATTTCACATCAACCAACGGTTAGATCTTCTATAATTTGTGGTCGCCCAGATTGATGTCCTGCTCGCCCGATCGCTCGCGTGGTCGCCCGGATTTGGTCATCTTGCGAAGGACATAACTTTTGATCTGTAGATCCGATCGACCTAATTCTTTTGTGTTAGCTGTGGAATTAAGTCTAGTTTCTACAGTTCAAATTTCGCATCAATCCAACGGCTGGATCTTCGGGAATTTCTATTTTAGTAGACGTATATCGGTCTGCTCGCCCAGATCGCGGCGCGTGGTCGCCCAACTGCTCACGTGGTCGCCCAATCTGCTCGCCAAGTGTCCTCTTGCTCGCCTAAGTGTCCTACTGCTCGCCCAGTGCTCTACTGCTCGCCCAAGTGTCCTCATCGTCGCCAGTGCCCAAACCGCCGCCCAAGTGTCCTCATCGTCGCCTGTGTGCTTGAACCGACGCCCAAGTGTGCTCTTCGTCGCCCATGTGCTCTCATTGGTCGCCTGACTTCTAAACGGTCTCCCAACTTCGTGAACCGGTCTTCAAGCAATTTGAGTTTGAATTGGGGTATTTCAAAAGTTTAAGAATAAGAGTTTAGCTTCAGCGCAATCATTCACCCCCTCGATTGACGCCATCCGATCCTACAAGTGGTATCGAGCAAGGTTGAGGTATGACGCCGATAAGTATGTTAATCGTCCTCCTATGCTTAATGATTCAAATTTTTTTCCTGGAAAAGTCGCATGCAATCCTATATTGAAGCTCAAGGTAATGATGTTTGGCGCAAAGTTTCTACTGCATATGATGTTCCAGATATAGTCACTAATGAAAATAAAGCAGACGTTGATTTAAATGCTAAAGCTAAAAACTTGATTTTTCAAGGAATCTCTGAAAAAGAATTTGATCGAGTTTCTCATTTACGTTCTGCACATTCAGTTTGGAAGACATTATGTGACTATCATGAAGGTTCAACTAAGATTAAGAAAGTGCGCAAAAACATTTACCAAAAAGATTTTTCTGATTTTGTTATGAGACCAGGTGAATCAATTGATGATCTTTACTCTCGTTTTGAGAAAATTTTGTGCAATTTGCGTGGTGTTGGAGTTAACAATTCAGTAGAGGAGAATGCTAGTAAGATTTTGAGATCTCTGACTCCTGAATGGCGCATGGTTGTTACTGCAATCAATCAAACTGTTGATTTGGATACATTGACCATGGATGATCTGTATTCTAGGTTGAAAACTTATGAGATGGATTCCTTGTCACCTAGAGATGATAAATCCTCTACACATGCACTTATTGCTAACCCCAGCACTTCGTCTGGATTACCATCTTTTGTTTCCTTGTCTGCATTGGCTTCCTTTTCAGATGAACAGTTTGAGATGCTTCCTGAAGAAGATCTTGTGCTCATCTCCTCACGTGCTTTTAAAGCACTCAACAATGTGAGGATGAGGAGGCGTGGAGGCACAATTTCGGGTTCCTTCAATTGCTTTGAGTGTGGCCTTCCCGGGCATATTAAAACAAATTGTCCCAAGTTGAAGAAGAAGGAAGAAAGGGAACCAGCGCAACATAGCTCAAGATGCACTACTCCTAGGCGCTCCAATTTTCGAAAAGTTGCTAAGAAAATCTTAGCCGCCATAGAGGAGTGTGATCTTAGCGATGTAGACTTTGAGAGTGATAATGAGCCACATGACAAGAAGAAGGACAAGAAGGAGATTCCGATGATGACTTCACCCGGCATGTGTTTCATGACTGGAAGGGATAGCGACAACGACTCCGATCTTGATGAGGTGAGACCTTCCTATGATGATCTTGAGTATGCCATGATTAAATTAGCTTGAACTTAAAAAATCTAAGAAGGCTCTTAAAGAAAAAGATCTAGAAATTGATAGTTCTAATTCGAAATTGCAAGACTTAGATCTTTAATTTCGATGATGATTCTTGCAAATCTTGTGATGTGTTACAATCTGAAGTTATTGCCTTAAGGAATGTCCATGTTTCTTTGTTAGAGCAAGTTAATCTTTGAAAAGAAAGAAAATGAGAAACATGTGAAAAATGCTAGTGTTCAACTGTTGATTTGCATGATACAACTCAACGTTCTAAATGTGCTATATCGAATTGAAGTTGCATGATGCAAATGCTAGGGTTTCTCAAATGACAGATGCTATGCTCACTCATGAAGTTCTCTCATGCTCAACTCCGTCGCAAGCAGTAAAGGAAAAGTGGACGTTCCATGTAATAACTGCTTAACTCTTTCTCGAAAGGTTGATTACTTGGAAAAATCTTTAGAACGGTTCACTCATCGAAAGAAAAACCTAAACATGATTTTGGATCAATCAAAAGTCAAGACTCATCACAAAGGTTTAGGTTTTGATTCTTATGCTCATTATAAGTCGCATGCTCCTCCTGTTGTTAAGACACTTGAAAGAGGAAAACTTGAGATTGCAAATGAACCTAAGAAAACCGTTTTCAAATCTGCTGGTATGTTATCTTCTACTATGATGAATGTAAATGCTACTTCTATTACTAAAACTAAACATCATGTTAAGTATACTTGCACTCATTGTGGTAGAGATGGACACTTAGTAGATTTTTGCTTTAGACTAGCCAAACAGCAAAAGAAAGAGAAGACTAAGGCTAGGTCTAATTTCAGGAAGGCACATTTTACTCCTCATTTTGTGCCTAGGGTGATGCAAACACCTTTTGTTACAAGAAACATGGGAAAGGGCAAATCTGATTTTGTGAACAAGCATACTCGTGTTATGCCTAGGGTGATGCAAACACCTTTTGTTGTAAGAAACACGTAAAAAGGCAAATCTGATTTTGTGAACAAGCATACTCGTGTTGTGCCTACTGTCGTGTGTCTCAAGATCGATTCCCAAATGCTTTATTTCTAACCCCAAAGATCGAGGCCTCGACATCTTCTTGTGCTATGTAGATTTTCGTGAATGGGTTGGAGAACGAAGCTTAGTGGATCTTGGTCTTTTGCAAGATGAGATCAAGACTTGGATGGTTCTCACCCTTGAGATGGTTTTAAAGAAGCATGTGCAATAATTCTTCATCTACCTTGTGAGCTATCTCGATACACTCATGTTCTTTACATTCACAGATATCTAATTGTGGCATGAGATGAAATGATTGTTCATATGCTCATTTGTATCCCCGCATGTTCAATAATGTTATATTTTATATCATGCCTTTCATGCTTTGAATTCACTTATCATGATTCATGCCTATGCTTAATTGAACATACCATGATAACTCAAGCTCATGTATATCATCATCTCCTCTCTGTTGATCTCATTGGTTATCTATTTGAGGGGAGTTATTGGTTATTGGTGAAAATTCCTTTGGTTGCCTTTTGGGAGGTTTGTTCTTTCGGTTTTTGTTTTTAAAATAACAGTGACAATTTTGAAGAAGTTTTTTAAGATGCTTGTTTTGAGGGGGAGTTTTATGCCAATTCTGTTACTTAATGAGCTTACTTTATCATATTTCTTTATATATTATGTAATTGAGCTTATATATGATAATCTAAATTGCTTTACTTGATCTAAAAGTGACATTGCGAATTCCTTGGTTTGTCCTGCTATAGCTAATACCTTGTGATATCTTGCTTCTATAGGCTTGATAATGAATCGTCTGAACAAATTTGGGCTATGAAGCATGTGTATTTTCAGCTTTACTCTTTCATAGACCATTTAATCACTTTGCATGTTTACAATAAAAGAAAAGGGAATAAAAAGGGCTCAAATCTGCAAGAAGCTTGTCAAAATTATCAAAATGTGCAAAAGCTTCAAGATGTATGCTTCAAGCATGCCATTCCCTAAAAGATAAGATGTATGCTACAAGCATGCCATTCCCTAAAAGATAAGATGTATGCTTCAAGCATGCCATTCATTGAAAATAAAAGAAGTATGCTTCAAGCATGCCACATGCACTTCTCTGTTATCAAGATTAATTTGGTCTACTAGACTGGAGTTGAAACTACTTGCTTGCCCTGAGTTGTTAGGTGCTTCATTGTTTGGCCTAGTGTTTTCTGTCAAGATTTTACTTAGTACTTGGCTATAGTTGATTAAATTAAGGTTGAGATGCATGTCACTCCCTAACTTGTTAAATAATATTAAGTTCATGTATTATGCTTAATATATGATCTATAAGATTATATGATCAAGGAAGCTCATTGGTTTTTGTCTTGGCACTCATTTGTTTTTTCTTTGTCAAATCATTGTCAAAGGGGAGAAGAAAACTTACATTCAGGGGGAGAAGTGAAATGTTTTATTGTCAAAAGGGGGAAATTTTGGAGTTCACACACAATTTGATTTCCTTTTAAGGGGAGTGTGTTCACTTTGCTTTTTGATCACTTTGCTTTGTGTTTTAAAATGCAATTTCTTAAAATCTTTTCTTGTGAGGTTAATGCCAATGTTCAGTCCAATGGTGTTGCCAATGTTTTCATCAAGGGGAGATTGTGAGATCATGTGATGAAAAATTGGTTGAATGGTGAAATTGGCATTGTAAAGTGACTTTGATTATAGCATGTGTGTCGCTTGTGCATGTGCCATGTTGAGATGATTATTATGCTAGTGATAGCATGATGGATTCTCGCTGATGCAATGCACTCGTGTGAGTGGTTGCATGGATTGACTTTGAGTCAAGTTGTGGAGTTGTGCTCGTGCACGTTTTCGTGTTTATTCATGTGCGTGTGTTGCTCGAGGGCTTAACGTGGTCGATGACGGACCGAACTAGGTTCATGGAGGAACCGAGGTTCGGACTAGGTTCGTGAAGGAATCGAGGTCCCGTGGTCGAGGATGTCATGCGAGACGTTCAAGCTAGAGAACATGCACATGAAGGTCGGTTAGTCACGTATGCGTAGCAGTGGGTCGTTCATGTGTGCAAGGTTGTTGGTTAGTCACGTAATTACAGAGGTGGGGTCGTACATACGTGTAAGAGTTGTTTTTGGCCACGCCGCCAAGTTGAGATAGATACTGAACTCTTTCCATGTTGGAAGTAGAGTTGTAGTCAATCTCAGGTGGTTACTCAGATAAATAGAGGAGGTGTCCCCTGTTTATTGACAGAGCGAGCGTTCAGGTTTTGAAGGTTTGTACTCTTGTGTTGGAGTACTTTAGACAATGAAATAAAAATCAATCTTCCAGAGAGCTTCTTCTTGCGGTTGTGATTTGCTTTTGGCTTCGACATAGTTGATCGATCACTTGAAGTTTTGTTCATCGCAGCAGCAGCCACGAAGTTCATCACGGAGTTCAGTTCTTTGCAAAAGTATCATCTTGCGAAGGTAATATCTTTTGATCCGTAGATCCGATCGGATTGATTCTTGTTGGGTTTGATTCATAATTGAATCTAGTTTCTACAGTTAAAATTTCATATCAATCCAACGGTTAGATCTTTGGCAATTCGTGGTCGCCCAGATTGCTAACCTGGTCGCCAAACAGTAGATCGCTAATTGGTTCAGTCACCTTGCGAAGGTTATATCTTTTGATTCGTAGATCCGATCGAGTTGATTATTTTTTTGTTCACTTTGGAATTGAGTCTAGTTTATACAGCTAAAATTTCACATCAATCCAACGGTTAGATCTTCTATAATTTGTGGTCGCCCAGATTGATGTCCTGCTCGCCCGACTGCTCGCGTGGTCGCCCGGATTTGGTCATCTTGCGAAGGACATAACTTTTGATCTGTAGATCCGATCGACCTGATTCTTTTTTTGTTAGCTGTGGAATTAAGTGTAGTTTCTACAGTTCAAATTTCACATCAATCCAACGGCTGGATCTTCGGGAATTTCTATTTTAGTAGACATATATCGGTCTACTCGCCCAGACTGTGCGCGTGGTCGCCCAACTGTTCACGTGGTCGCCCAACCTGCTCGCCCAAGTGTCCTACTGCTCGCCCAAGTGTCCTCTCGCCGCCAGTGCTCTACCTGCTCGCCCAAGTGTCCTCATGGTCGCCAGTGCTCTACCTTGCCGCCTAAGTGTCCTCATTGGTCGCCAGTGCCCAAACCGCCGCCTAAGTGTCCCATCGGTCGCCAGTGCTTGAACCGACGCCTAAGTAAGCATCGGTCGCCCATGTGCTCTCATCGGTCGCCTGACTTCTAAATCTGGTCTCCCAACTTCGTGAACCGGTCTTCAAGCAATTTGAGTTTGAATTGGGGTATTTCAAAAGTTTAAGAATAAGAGTTTAGCTTCCGCGCAATCATTCACCCCCCCTCTGATTGACGCCATCCGATCCTACACCCTCTCCTGTTCTTCCACCATCTTGCCCTTCCAAGACCTCATCATCTCCCCAAACATCTCTTTCAATTCCTTGATGTCTGCCTTCACTTCCTTCATCTCCTCCTCAAGTCCGGTCATTCTCCCTTCCATTTGGATCGAACTGTCACGCCCCTTCGACGTGCCCGGCTCTGATACCAAATTGTTACAGACCGGAGTCGAAGAACTCACCGCCTGCTCAACGCATCGGTTCCTGTCAGAGTCAGTGTCGCAAGCTTGTCGCCGAAGAAGACTTCGCCGTCGCCAGCGCCTTGGAGTCGGCTGTTGTCGGAGCCACCGCCTTGAAGCACAAAGCCTCCAGATAAGATTTGGCAAAAGCCCTTTCCTCTCCAGCGCCTCCCCCTTTTATTCTCTCCCTCCAACCGCATGCATGCATGCAGATCCTCTTTTATTGCAGATCCTATTTTATTGCTTCCTTTCCTAACTAACCACAGGCTGCCATCTTTATTAACGCCAATCAGGCAGCCCGCCCCTAACCTGCCTTATGGCTAAGGCCCATGCCGCCTGACAAAGACCCTGTCAAGGCCGGCCCTAACACTTAAGCTGATAAGGAAAGGCGGACAATTCATTTATACTTCAACACATGGCTTTGGGTGTAGTCTTTACTCCATTGACATCTGTGCAGATAGGATTGTATGTGGGGGTGAGGATAGCGGTGTCAGGGTCTGGAACTTCTCAGAAGCACTGGAGATTGAGAAGAGGGCACAGGCTCTAAGGAGTTTTGAGGCAGGAGAACCGCATGAGGCAAAGGAAGGCGCAAGTAGAGATGAATACAGATGGTAGAAGTGCTGACCAATGCTCAATAGCCGTGAAAAGAAACCAACTGAAGGGTGATAAGAGTGTCACATGGCACAACAAGCATGCCATTGATGATAAATTCAAGTCTTAGAATAGGATTTGTGCCCTTAGCAATCCATTCAAAGCTAGGTTTTCTATATGTAGGTCAACATTGGCATTTTCAGATATTGAACTTTATATCCAGCGCACATGACCATGCATTTAAACTGTATGCTATTCTTATTCAACCTGGCGTATATTGATCCAATGGAAGAAAAGTTCTCACACATCTTTTCTGTTTAGGGCTCTTAACTGCATTCGGTTTTATATCTTTCTGTTTGCAGTTGTCATGACTCGGAAAACCACATGATACCTTGCAGGAATAATCAATTTATGTATTTATATCACTCTTGCAAGATATCCTAAACATTTTTGATGTTCTAGACTGTAACTGGATGTCGTGTTCTGTGGCCTTTGATTAGAAAATCCTGCATTCTACCACATATTTTTTTAATATAGGTTTGTAATTTTCAGTATGTGTTGTTAAGAAGTCAGATTGCCTTATCTTCACTGTCAAGATGAAACAAGTTTTGCTACACTCGTTTCAGAGAAAATTGAACTGCACACATCTGTTTTCTGTTTTATTAGAGATACTAGCATATGTTTTAAGAACTTAAGATAGCAATTTCCAGATTTTGCTGAAGTATCACAATTTTACCTTTGGCTTGATAATATTTCATGTCGATTAGCACTGTTTCAGAAATGCATGCACCCTTCAAAACGCAGCTAGGAATCTGTCAAAATTTGGGCATGTGCCATTCCCTTCGCTTCAGGGATGCGTGTTTTAAAATAGTGGATTTTCGGTACATGATACATGTTAACGTGGTGTAGATTTTCAGAGCTTTGTCGAAGAAAATGGTTGTTCCTTTTGTTTTGTTTTTCTGTCTGCTACTTTTCATGTGAATCACTGTGTTTTGCTTAGCCAATGACCTGTGACTAGCACTCCGGGTACCATTCAATGTTCCAAGTACAATGCCAACTTGCACATTTTCTATGCTATCGACTTATACTTTGTTTGAATCATTGCTATTATTTTAGGAGGAACATAAACAAAAAAATATATACACCCTAGATTTCGATTTTTTTATGTGTTAAGCTATTGTTATATCTGACAAGCGATGCAGAGACCACATGCTGTGCAGGCTTATCAAGAACTGAAATTGCAGTGTTTAAGGTTTTGTTCTTGCCCAGCCAGCTTCCTCCCTGCTTCCTATGCCTGCCTTCCTGCCCAAAATGATCCCAGTTTTTCTTATCTTTTGCAGATTTCTACCGATTATTGGAACAGTGGGATCATTATCTGCTCAAGAATCTGCTTGGGTGTGATGTGATCTTTGGGCTTGTTTATTTGCTTGCGCTGGGTCAAATTGCGTTTTTGTTGGACCTGAAAATAAATGCGAGTCTTTGTCACAGTCTTGATGGGAGTGCTTGGCAAATCTTGTTCTTGAAGGCTTACTATATCGCTATGCGTCGACACCATTTTTTTTCCTTCTGAAATATGTGCGTTGGCATCTATACATTTCATTTTTTTTTCACTTGTGATATTTACGTGCAAGTAAGAAGTGACTAGCTTCACCATCGAGGGCCCCTTAAAGGAAAAACTCCAGAAAAGGTAGGAATAGGAAAACGTAGGAATTGGATGTCGTGCTTTTTGAAGGAATTGAAAATACAGAAATCGCTCGAAAGAGATGTTTGGATGCTCCGTTGGAAAAATGCAGGATTTTAGAGGAAAATGTCTGTTGGAAGGGAGAGGAGGAGAGAGAACATTGTGCATTGGACGGCTCAAAGGAATTTTTATCACGGGGTTTGAGCAAATGTTTTGAATCCTAAAAAATATGGAGGGAAAGGAAAGAATCCTACAGGAATTCTCAAGACCAATCCTAAATTCCAAAAGAGCACGTAGGGAGAACTTTCATAGGAATACAATCCTACGAAATTCCTCAAAAAAATCCCTCATCCCGAAGAGGCCCCAAATGAGATCTGCCTGTCTCTGAATTAACCAAGTCGATTGATGACAGTCCAACGCCCACCACTACATAATGTGGAGAAATATCCTGTACAACCACCTATATATATGTGTAAGTGTGCAATTAAGCGATCTGGAGCACCTAATATATTAAAGTGGTGAGGATTGCTGGCCAAAGGGAAGTGCCACCTCGCCTCCCTCACGAAGAGGCCCTCCAAAAAATTAGAAATCACGTTTAGGTTCTTTTGACGGTTTACGTTTGGCTTCTGTTAGTGGTTTTTAGAGAAGCGAACTCAAAAACAAAAATACATCTTGACAAAAAAAACAGATTCATCAAAGATTTATAGCAGCTCACGGATTCACCAACGGGGCCAACGGGCCTAGCGGTCTTTTTTTTAAAAAAACGCGAAAACCGAGAATACATAAAAGAAAGGCGGTCGCGGTTTTCTAAAAAAAACACAAATTCGTCGAAGTTTTATAGTAACCCATGAATTCACCAACGGATCCTAACCGCGGTTTTCTAAAAAAAATACAGATTCGTTAAAGGTTTATAGCAGCCCATAAATTCACCGACGGGTTCTAACGGCTTATTTTTTTTAAAAAAAAATACGAAAACCAAAAATACGACTAAATTTCCCAAAATACGTAAAAAAAACAGCCACGGGGTTTTTTTAGAAAAACGCATATTCATCGATGTTTATAGCGACATATAGATTCGTCAACGGATCCTAACCTTGGTTTTCTAAAAAAAAAAAATACGGATTTATCGAAGGTTTATAACAGCTCATAGATTCGCTGGCGGGTTCTAACGAACCATTTTTTTAGAAAGAAATACGAAAACCGAAAATACGATCAAATTTTCTAAATTTTACATGTTACATCGTTATACATGACACAGTATAGCACGTTATTCTAACTGGTTTGTATGAGGCGCTTGCCTTTTCCTTTTTTTTACGCATCTGAAACATTAACTAAGGGCATGTTTGGATACCCCAAACCCGGCCGGGTTCCCGGTCCATTCCCGGAGTTAGAAATCCACTGGATTAGTTTCCCGTGGCCCGATAGAAAGTGCATTTGGACACCCATGAGTCCGGATTTCTTGGCCCAATCCATGCCTTTTCCGCAGGAAAAATCCATGCCTCCTTACGTCGGGCTCACGTTCCCGTCGCGTCGCGACTCGCGAGCGCCGCCTCCGCCGCCGACGCTGCAGACACAATCTCCCCTCCTCGCATCTCTCGACGACCACCACCACCCACCTTCGCCGCCGCTATCTCCTCCGATGATGGCGCGCCGCAACGGCGGTAGACCCACGGCTTCCCCATCTATCGCGCTCTTGGCTCCCCTTGCCCACATCCTTAGATCGCCTCCCCTCCACAGAGGACGCCGCCGATGCGGACACGCCCACCGCCTCCTCTCTCGTCCCCACCCCCATGGTGGCGCCGAGGCAGAGCGGCGAGGGCCGCAATCGGTGTGCCCAACGCTTGCTTGCCGGTGAGTGATCTGTCTTCCGCCACTCTCCTCGGATCCCATACCGATCTCGCGTGAGGTTTCCGTGGCTTGATTTGTCGTGGTGGTGAGGTGCAGTGTTGAGGCTGGGGACGGAGGAGCAGCTGCCGTATAGGATGGCCATCCACCCACACGTCGACGGCGTCCTCTGCACCTTCTTCAACGGCTGCAGGTACCCTCTTCTTGGATCCAATCATTGGGTTTGTACATATAGGTGTGTCTCTGTTGCTGCTGCTGCTGCCTACTAGTGAATTTGGTTGGTTGTGAATTGTGATTGCCTCATCGGCTTGCACAAATTTAAGAGCTTCAGGTTACATTACATCCCAATCGCCAATTTGCATTCACCACTTCATACATTTACTCCCAATCGCCGATTTGCAACTTACATTCAGTAGACATGTACATGCCTGACATGAGCTGAGATAATGACGGCTGCCAATTACTATTTTTGACTTATGATCTGAGAATGACATGCAGTGGCCTCACCACAATAAAGAATCACTTGTTTTTAACAATATCGTTAACGCATCACGCATCAACTATGTACTCTGTGCTGCAGCAGTGCGTCAACTTTACCCAAATCTACATCAACAGTTCAACACGACCGCTACTACTAGCGTACACGTCAGCAAATACGGTAAGGGACAGCAGAGAGTGCTGTGCTCCACAAGACCACAATAGTTGCTCTATTTTTTGCCCTCTTTTTTTTCTGCACTATTGTCTCTCTTGTGCGTCTCCAAGAAATTAATCCATCATCCACCCATCCAAGAAAGCAATCATACCTCCCAAAAGAACAAAGCAATCCACTTGATAGACCTTATCCTTGCTGCCGTGTTATCCCATCGGTTCTTGCGAGCAAAATTCGTTGCAAAATTTTACGGGGAAGGATGCAAGAAAGCGGCAATCTTTGAAGCAAAGATCCCACCTTTCTTTCCTAGATCCAACAAAGGCAGCATTTGATTGCTTGTAGTTTCCCTTGGCCGAGTTTGCTCCAGTGCAAGTAAGGTGGTTGCAACTTGATTTATCCTTATACCCTGTCGTTTTCTTGAGATCTTGTGGGATTTGAGCTAATGCAGTGTGCTTGTTCTTGATTCGGATCTTGGTTTCAGCAGTGGTTGAGGAGTATTGCAGACGGTGGAATGCCGCCTTTTCTTTGGTAAGTATCTATTTCTTTGCAGATTTGGATCCGCCAGAAAGATATGATTTTTTTTTATCAAATTACTCGTTCTAATTTAGTAGCTCTACCTCTTGAATATAAAGTTTTGTTTGTTTAATTTTAGGTTATAGATGCTTGTTCTGTAGACCAAATGAGACCTGCAAGAGCTAAAGTTGCCATTGAGTGATGTTACAGATGAGGCTACTTGTGTTGGCTGTTGTAAGCATTGTGTTTGCTAACTTGCAATTCTTGAATGCTCACGGAAGGGAATTGCTTTTGAGCTGTGGCTCAAACGCGACTGTCGATGCTGACGGCCGGAGATGGATCGGCGACATGTTCCCTGGGCAAAAGTTTACTTTAAGCAGCCCTGGGATTGCTGCGTCGTTGGCTGGGAACGGCAATGCCAATGAAATCTTCGGACCGGTGTACCGTTCCGCACGTTTCTTTACCACAGCATCTTGGTATAACTTCAGTGTGCTTCCAGGATACTACTGCGTTAGGCTGCATTTCTCCCCTTTCACATTTGGGAATTTCAGTGCGAACAGTTCAGTGTTTGATGTCACTGCAAATGATTTCAAGCTGGTTTCAAAATTTCATTTGTCAGAGGAGATTGTTTGGAGAAGCTCCGTGAGCAATTCAGCCGTCAGTGTAGTTGTCAAGGAGTACTTTCTTGTAGCTGATGCTCGTGGCCTGCAGATCGAGTTTGATCCAAGCCCTGGGTCATTTGCCTTTGTGAATGCGATTGAGGTGATGCTCACTCCAGCTAATTTGTTCAACGAGACAGTGAACAAAGTTGGTGGTGTAGATGCACAGCTTCCTCTTGGCTTAAGCAACCGAAGTATTGAGACGATGTACCGGCTGAATGTTGGAGGGCCTGCACTTAGATCTTCCAGTGACCAGTATCTCCATAGACCATGGTACACCGATGAAGCATTCATGTTTTCTGCGAATGCTGCTCTGACTTTGTCCAACACTTCAAGCATAAGGTATATCTCAAGCAACGACTCCTCAATTGCTCCCGTTGATGTCTATGAGACTGCAAGAATCATGAGCAACAACATGGTTGTGGACAAGCGGTTCAATGTGTCATGGCGATTCTATGTCCACCCCAACTTTGATTACTTGGTCCGCCTACATTTCTGTGAGCTTGTCTATGACAAGCCCAGCCAGAGGATCTTCAAGATCTACATCAACAACAAGACAGCTGCTGAAAACTATGATGTGTATGTCAGGGCTGGGGGTATTAACAAAGCATATCACGAAGACTACTTTGACAACTTGCCGCAGCAGGTAGACTCACTTTGGCTTCAGCTAGGCCCTGATTCCATGACCAGTGCTTCAGGTACCGATGCACTTCTGAATGGTTTGGAGATATTCAAGATCAGCAGAAATGGCAACCTCGCTTATGTGCTTGGTCGTATTGACATGGGCAACCCAAGGGGGTCTTCCAAGGATAGGAGAAGTTTATGGGAAGAAGTTTGTATTGGCTCAGCTTCTTTTGTGACGCTTGCAAGTGTTGTTTTATTCTCATGGTGCTATATAAGAAGGAAACGAAAAACTGTTGACAAGGAGGCTCCTCCCGGTTGGCACCCGCTGGTCCTCCATGAGGCTATGAAAAGCACTACAGATGCCCGTGCAGCCAGTAAATCACCCTCGACACGCAACTCATCTTCCATCGGTCATAGGATGGGCAGAAGATTCAGCATTGCAGAGATTAGGGCTGCCACAAGGAACTTTGATGAGTCCTTGGTCATTGGTACGGGAGGTTTTGGCAAGGTTTACAAGGGTGAGGTTGATGAGGGCACTACAGTGGCAATCAAGCGTGCAAATCCATTATGCAGCCAGGGCCTGAAAGAATTTGAAACAGAGATCGAGATGCTCTCCAAGCTTAGGCACCGGCACCTTGTTGCAATGATTGGCTATTGTGAAGAGCAGAAGGAGATGGTTCTGGTATATGAATACATGGCGAAGGGGACATTGCGAAGCCATCTCTATGGAAGTGGCCTCCCACCTCTGACATGGAAGCAACGGGTTGATGCGTGCATTGGCGCGGCCCGTGGGCTTCACTACCTCCACACTGGAGCAGATCGAGGTATAATCCATAGGGATGTAAAGACTAATAACATCCTGTTGGATGAGAACTTCGTTGCAAAAATAGCGGACTTTGGGTTGTCGAAAACTGGACCAACACTTGACCAGACCCATGTTAGTACTGCAGTCAAGGGAAGCTTTGGGTACCTTGATCCTGAGTACTTCCAGAGGCAGCAACTGACACAAAAATCCGATGTGTATTCTTTTGGAGTTGTACTCTTTGAAGTTGCTTGTGCCAGGCCAGTCATAGACCCCACATTGCCCAAGGATCAAATCAACTTGGCAGAATGGGCAATGAGATGGCAGCGCCAGCGTTCGCTGGAAGCAATAGTGGATCCACGTCTGGATGGTGACTACTCATCAGAATCCTTGAAGAAGTTTGGTGAGATCGCGGAGAAGTGTCTTGCTGATGATGGGAGAAGTAGGCCAACAATGGGTGAGGTCTTGTGGCACCTGGAGTATGTGCTGCAGCTTCATGAAGCTTACAAACGCAGTGTGGATTGTGAATCATTTGGAAGCAGTGAATTGGGATTCGCCGATATGTCTTTTAGCCTGCCTCACATCAGAGAGGGAGAAGAGGAACATCACTCTAAGCCATCAAGTATCACAGGGGATCCAGACACTTAAGGATTTATGACATCTGGTAACTCACTGAAATATCTTGATTGCATTGTACCCTTGGTTTTGATGTAAAATTGTGTTATATCGTTTATTTAGGTTCTTTAGATGTGTCATTTACTTATTCTTTTGGGCGATCGCCTGCTTGACAAGTGTAGAATAATAGGATTTTTGTAGATTGCCAAACAAAAAAACAAAGCGTCAAGTTTTTCCTTGACATCCTGCTGTATCATGCTATTTGTTTAACCACGGGGTTCCATGTAGTCCTGCCTGTATGACCTGTATAAAATCGTACTAATATTATAACTGTACCTTTCAACTTATAGCATATATTATGGACCTGGTATCTTTATATGCAAATTCTTTTGTTGTCATTCCTTCATTTCCATGCAAAGTTGACCCATTGCTGTTATCTGGATACTCATCCATTGTTGTCAGTTGTGTTGTTTCGCATGATTCCAATTGCATTTATTTGGATACTCGAACTTGTTTCTTCGATAATGGCTTGCAAAGTTGCAACTGCTAGTGTTGCATTTTGATTTACCCGAATCCGAATGCATGTGATGTTAATCTTGTAACAAGAGAGGAGTCCGAATCAAATAAGGAAATGAGTCATATTCTGATTCGGTTACTTGAATCATTTTTTTATGCTTAGAGCTGTAGGTTAAGAGTATAAATTCCTAGGTAGCCCTAACATTTGTAAGCAAGAGAAAGAAAGAAAACAAGAAAATGTACTAGCTGTATCGCACCATCAAAATAATTGTGTTCATGAGTTCTTGTGCTTGATTTTTTGTCGTCGTTTGTGTGTGCTGATCCGGGTTAAAATCAACAATTGGTATCAAAACGAGGTCCTTACTATGATATGATGCTTACCCCGAAGGAGACCATTACTGTTGTGCCTTAGGGCAGGCTATCGTCGCTGAGCGATGCGGTGTTGAGTGGGATACGATGGAGCATCGAACGTGGCTGCGGCAATATATACAGCTCTACGGCAAGGAGGTAATGAGTTAGCAAGCCGTCATCAAGGTATGCATTGTACACAATGTGTGG
Organism: Guadua angustifolia; assembly: GCA_036346375.1. Taxonomy (NCBI): domain Eukaryota; kingdom Viridiplantae; phylum Streptophyta; class Magnoliopsida; order Poales; family Poaceae; genus Guadua; species Guadua angustifolia. The sequence goes on from JAYEVE010000762.1 coordinate 45,284, forward strand.
TGTACGTGCCTGTATGTGTTTAGGTCATTGTGTTAGTATCCCATATGTGCATGAGTATTTGTGAGTGTATGCCCAAGTGGTCGCATATGTAAAACTTTCGTTTGAGTCTCCATATCGTCGAAGTTGTGTCACAAGCGGGGAGAATCATCATAAGGAAATGATGTACGATGAGCTATCTCATCGACGACAAAGATGTGACAACGATGGCGGGAAGGCCATCGTTGCAAGGAGAGTTGATGTCATCAAGGCAATCGTTGCAACAATGTTGTGTCAGAAATTAGAGTTGGTTGATGTTATAAGATTAAGGGGGTGAATATTAGAGTTAATCTTGTAACAAGAAAGGAGTTCGAATCAAATAAGGAAATGAGTCCTATATTGATGCGATTACTTGAATCCTTTTCCGATTCCTAGGGCTTTAGGTTCAGGGTGTAAATTCCTAGGTAGTTTGGAGGCTTGTAATCAAGAAAGGGCAAGAAAGCAAGAAAATGTGCTAGTTGGGTTGTATCGTCAAAATACTTGTGTTCATGGGTTCTTATGTTTGATTTTTTGTCGTCATACTTGTATGTTGATATGGGCTAAAACCATTCAGAAGGTGTTAGGACAGTTCCAAATCAATGCTTGTACTTCTGAAATGACCAAAGGTATAGCTTTCACCATTTTGCTTACTGTATGATACATGTATGGCATTGCAGGTAGTCCTAGAAGGAAAGAGCTGCAGACGAGGCTCGCCTGAGGCTGCCACGGTGGTCCACGCCGCCCAGTGCGTCGCGACGACGGCAACCACAGCGTCAGCACCTGGGCGCTGAGCATCGCGCGCGCGGGTGAGTGTCGGTTGTCGTGTTCCTCCCTGTGACTGATAACAGTGATGCTGCTCCAATCCAGCTCACAAGCGAATGAATCGGGAATGTGGTCCAGTGCCACCATGATAATAGATCCAGGTTGTAAGCTTGTAAGGGACACAGCCTTTCAGGTCACAGAACCTCGGGGAAATGGGAGTACGCTCGACTCAACTGGGACCGTTGGGGTGTGGTACTGTGGTATCGTTTACTGATCTCGTCTGCAATGCATTCATTCGTGCGCCGGCCGGACGTACACAGCACATCACATGTGCCTCAGTTCCCGGAGACGGCGCTCTCTCTCTCCCAGGCGACGGAAGGCAAAGCTGGAGAGCGTCAGATCGTTGAGAGCAGGGCGAGGGGAAGCACGTGCGTACAGCACGAGCCAATGGAGGCGGACAAGAAGAAGAGCAGCAAGGTCGTCAAGCGCGGTAACAAGAGAAGCGCGACGGAGGCCGACGGCGGCAGGGGCAAGGAGAGGGTGGCCGCCGACATGTACAGAGGCGGGCAGCGGATGAGGTGCCAGATCCAAGAGGCCCGGTTCCACGCCCTGAAATCTGAATGCTACGGTGGCCCGGTGGCATGAGCTTTGCTCAAGCACGGCTTCTTTGCCTGAGTCATCCATCGATTACCTGGACTGCTAGGACGTGACGGTGACCATGTAATAACTACTCTACCAGATAGTGGATGGAACCCCACGCGTTGTCATGCGCGATTCCTTGAAGAGATTCGAGTTCAAATGAACTATATATAGGTGATCAGATTCTAAATGTTCAAAACCGGTGAAAGTGGATATGAAAAAAAAAGTAAACAAAATTGTCGCTTAAAACGAATTTAAAAGGAAAAAAAAAGGAAAGAAGAAAAAATGAATCAAAAAGGAAAGGAAGGGAAAAAAACTGTAGTACACGGGCATGGTGGTTTATAAGGTTCTATGTGCCACGTGTTAGGCTCTCGACGATCTCTCCAACAATATTGATATAGATTGATTAGCGTCTTGTCCTTTACTCTCTCTATTTTTTTACTTTTTACTTATGTCTCAAAAATCTTTGGGTTTTTATAAACATCCATGTACAATAAGAAGAGGTTATCAAAAACTCACTTGCAAGGTTTTGGTGGTTGTAAATCTACCCTTAAGGGCCGATTTACTCGTTGAAGCTTCTATATAGCACTTGCGTGGTAATCCTACTAGATCGGTTTGTGGATTATGAGTAGAAAAGATGTGCTCCAGCGCAAGTAGGGCGCACAAGCCAAGAGCTAGAGAACAAAGCGCCACACAAGAGTGGGAGAATGGGGGACATGGAAAAAGAACTATTAGGAGCGATCACCGACTTTGCGGCCACGTAGAAGGATTCTCGTTGTCTTTGGACGTGATCCCCAATCATCGATTCTAACTTCTAGGAGCTTTAGTGAGTAAGGGTGTGTTTAGTAGGGCTCTAACTCCACCAGATCCGTGGATCTGGTGAAGCTGTGTATTCCTAGATCTACCAGATCCGTAGAGGCGGAGCTATGAGTACATTAAGAGTGTTTAAATGGATCATCTTAGGGTTTGTTTGGCAGAGGATTCAGCTTCTCCAAATTCGTGAATCTGGTGAAGCTGAAAATTCTAGCTTCACCATATTCGTGAAGCTGAAGCTGTGAGTATATTAAGGGCCTGTTTGGTAGAGCTCCTCGATCTCGATTCTCTGTTAGAAGTGATTCTCAGAGAAGTGATTCTGTCACGAAAGTGATTCTCTAACTAATCCATAGGATAAACTCTATGGAGAAACCGACTCTTTGTTGGGAGTGAATCAGAGAAGCATTTTTTCGGCTCCCAATTTCTAGTTCATTTTGAGAATCACTTCACGGAATCACCTTGGGAGCGATTATCGAACTGCTGCTTAAGCAGAGCTCCACAGATTCACTCCAGAAGTGGGAGCAGAGCTCTACCAAACAGGCCTAAGAGTGTTTAGATAGATCATTTTGTTTACATTTTAGACAAAAAATATAAACTTAATTCACTTTATTTTAAGCTACAAGTTTCAGATTTCAGCTGAAACTGGAATCTGGAGCTCTACCAAACAGGCCCTTATTTACATTTTGGACTAAAACTATAAACTTAATTCACTTTATTTTGGCAAACAAATTTTAGATCTAAGGTGAAGCTGGGATTTGGAGCTTTACCAAACAAGCCCTAAATTGGCTATTTGGATGATTATGGTGGGATTTGCAACCACATAAAATTTGCGGGTGCAGTTTTAAGGAACTTTAAGATGTATGTAGTTTTTTTTTTGATAAATTCTCCCACTTACGGGTGTGTTTTTTAGCAGTCCCTAAAATCTATACGGTCTATGGGACCACCGAGATTCATAATTTTTAAAAATTCGTCAAGCTTTATCATCATTTGAAAATTTTATAAGAACATAGTGAAGCATCAGGGCCATCCACAAAAATTATCAAAATTTTCTAACATGCTTTGAACCATTTATCATTCGGTTGAAATTTGCCGGTCAACCTTCAGTAGCACTGTCCGAATTTTTGAAAATTCTTCAAACTTGATCATCATTGAAAATTTTATGGAAATATTATGGATGTGTCAAGACCATCCAATTTTTTTTAAAAAAGTTTCTAAAGTGGTTTGCACTATTTTTCATTCGATTGAAATCCGTCGATCAGCCTTTTATCAGGACAATAACACTGTCAGAATTTTTAAAACTTTCTCAAGCTTGATCATCATCTGAAATTTTTATGAGAACATTATTAATGTGTTAGATCATACACAAAAAATTTCAAAATTTTTTGACTTGTTTTGGATAAATTTTTGTTCATTTAAAAATCATCGAAATCTCTGTAAATCTCGGTCATAAACACCGGATTTGAAATTTTTGTTTTGGATTTCGTCTGAAATAATAAGATTTCACCAAAATTTTGGATTTGAGAGGGTGACTGAGATATGATCCAAAAATGAAAATTACATTGGCTGCTTGCCATGGTCTATGAATTAAAATCGAGACTTGGGCAACTCACATAACATGTCCTCTGATTTCCATCTTTAATCAATATCTTAAGAATATAAACATCAAGTGGTAGTACAAAATTAGTATCGGGTTTAGGGTGTTTCCAATTGTTTAACTTAACGGTGTCGTCCCATCACCCACCTTGAGAAAAAGCTAGGACCTATGGTAGTACTGAATTATCATCCCACTATTTTTGTTAACTCGAGTACCAATCAACATTGGATACGTGGTCAATTAGTACATTATTAATTTCAAAATATGTGGTACTAAAATACTATAGATTTGAAACAAATATTCTATACCTTATCTTTGCGTTCAAATGCATCTGGTTAATGAACTCATCTCCGCAACAACCAGGCAGGCACATGGATGATTCAGTGGCTACAACAAAATTATCCTATAGAAAAACATTCAAAAGCACAGCAACAGGGGCACTAGACAAAGCTCATCATACTCACATCTCACTATCTCCATTGCTCTTTTAGAACAATTACATCATGCACCAAAAGCGCATCTCGGCATTTCCAGTTCTAATCATACACGTCAACATAAACGTACAAGCATGTCATATTAAATCTACAAACCAGAGCACTAATATGCGGCAATTCCTAGAATTCCTTACCTTTAGCGCCTCTAGATCAGAGCCCACCTTCGAGATTTCCTCTTAGAGATGTCAGATCGTCACCTAAACACTTCTAAAATTAATTCAAATGAAATCAGGCGAACTGGCCGTAATCGGAGAGATAATTCACTAACTCGGGGAGAGAGATGAGAAGGGATCTCGAGTGTTTGGATGGACGCGACGGCGATGGTGGCCTATAGTTGGCTCCCACGCAGCTCCTGGTGTCATTTGTACGCAGTACAGCGGAGTGATGGCTGCTAGCTTTGCCCTCCCTCGAGTAGTATCATATCTATCTAATACCAGCAATTATGGTTAAATTACATTAAATATTATTTAAATAATGTGTTTTCTAGATATACACCGCACTTATTATACTGGTTAGAGTTTAGTAGTTACTCCACTAACTAGAAACAAGGGATTTTAATAGCAGACCACCTTGAAATATAACCAGGAAAGTGGACAGTTTAGAAGTAAACCATAAATACTTGAGCAACATCCAAAATTAGCACTTTGCAGAGTAAGAAAAAAAAACTTTTGCAATCCAAAATATAATACTAGTAGCAGCTCGTTTTTGCTTGCAGATCCTAACAAGAGTAGCCGCATATAGTCATGCCAGATCATTGTCTTAAATAGTTTTGAGTAGCCACAGTTAGTCTTCCTAAATGAGTGTCTCTAATAGTCTTGGTAAGTGCAAAATAGAATAAGCCGAGGATTAATGTTAACATTTCTGCAATATGATAATTAGATATACATTAAATACAGGATAAAAGATAGAACACAACACTCAAAAGTCCAACTATGGGACCACCGAGATTCATAATTTTTAAAAATTCGTCAAGCTTTATCATCATTTGAAAATTTTATAAGAACATAGTGAAGCATCAGGGCCATCCACAAAAACTTTCAAAATTTTCTAACATGGTTTGAACCATTTTTCATTCGGTTGAAATTTGCCGGTCAACCTTCAGTAGCACTGTCCGAATTTTTGAAAATTCTTCAAACTTGATCATCATTGAAAATTTTATGGAAATATTATGGATGTGTCAAGACCATCCAATTTCTTTTTCAAAAGTTTCTAAAGTGGTTTGCACTATTTTTCATTCGATTGAAATCTGCCGGTCATTTTAAAAAATTTCTCAAGTTTGATCATCATCTGAAATTTTTATGAGAACATTATTAATGTGTTAGGATCATACACAAAAAATTTCAAAAAATTTTGACTTGTTTTGAATAAATTTTTGTCTATTTAAAAATCATCGAAATCTCTGTAAATCTCAGTCATAAACACCGGATTTGAAATTTTTGTTTTGGATTTCGTCTGAAATAATAAGATTTCACCGAAATTTTGGATTTGATAGGGTGACTGAGATATGATCCAAAAACAAAAATTACATTGGCTGTTTGCCATGGTCTATGAATTAAAATCGAGACTTGGGCAACTCACATAACCTGTCCTCTGATTTCCATCTTTAATCAATATCTTAAGAAGCTAAACATCAAGTGGCAGTACAAAATTAGTATCGGGTTTAGGGTGTTTCCAATTGTTTAACTTAACGGTGTCGTCCCATCACCCACCTTGAGAAAAAACTAGGATCTATGGTAGTACTGAATTATCATCCCACTATTTTTGTTAACTCGAGTAGCAATCAACATTGGATATGTGGTCAAGTACTACATTATTAATTTCAAAATATGTGGTACTAAAATACTATAGATTTGAAACAAATATTCTATACCTTATCTTTGCGTTCAAATGCATCTGGCTAATGAACTCATCTCCGCAACAACCAGGCAGGCACATGGATGATTCAATGGCTACAACAAAATTATCCTATAGAAAAACATTCAAAAGCACAGCAACAGGGCACTAGACAAAGCTCATCATACTCACATCTCACTATCTCCATTGCTCTTTTAGAGTAATTACATCATGCACCAGAAGCGCATCTCAGCATTTCCAGTTCTAATCATACACGTCAACATAAACATACAAGCATGTCATATTAAATCTACAAACCAGAGCACTAATATACAGCAATTCCCAGAATTCCTTACCTTTAGCGCCTCTAGATCAGAGCCCACCTTCGAGATTTCCTCCTAGAGATGTCAGATCGTCGCCTAAACATTCCTAAAATTAATTCAAATGAAATAAAGCGAACTGGCCGTAATCGGAGAGATAATTCACTCACTCGGGGAGAGAGATGAGAAGGGACTTCGAGTGCTTGGATGGACGCGACGGCGATGGTGGCCTATAGTTGGCTCCCACACAGCTCCTGGCCTGTAGACTCCCGAACCCGCTTGACGGCCTCGAGCTCGGCCACTACTGCGTCGGTGGCGGTGCTTAGGTCGAGGACCTGCCACTCTGCAAATTACAAGCGAGAGACGCCGTGACCTGCATCTGAGCTTTTGTGTTGCAAGCTGCGGTGCGAGCTTGTGGCTGCCCTCACCACCGCTGGTGGACTGATAAGCATTTTGGCCAGATTAATTGATGGTCTCTAATCCACCTTTCGCTTGTTTCAGTTGCTGGTAAGAATATCTCAAAGATTCAGAGGATCACGCACAAGTTTTGTCAAGTCCAACGGAATATTAGCTCAGCGGAAACCGAAGATTCTTGTGGAAAGGCTTGAACCCTAAGAATCTGTTCGCGGAAAGGCAGATGTCAGTGAGAGAAGCTCACTTCTCCTGGAGAAGAATCTGCCCTTCCACCGCTCTAAAAGTTATGTTGGTCATCTGTACGCAGTACAGCGGAGTGATGGCTGCTAGGTTTGCCCTCCCTCGAGTAGTACCATATCTATCTAATACCAGCAGTTATGGTTAAATTACATTAAATATTATTTAAATAATGTGTTTTCTAGATATACACCGCACTTATACTGGTTAGAGTTTAGTAGTTACTCCACTAACTAGAAACAAAGGAATTTTAATAGCAGACCACCTTGAAATATAACCAGGAAAGTGGACAGTTTAGAAGTAAACCATAAATACTTGAGCAACATCCAAAATTAGCACTTTGCAGAGCATTACTGAACTCACTTTAACAGTGCTGCATGAAATCGTACAACACAAGAGTCAACAGGATATACACACACCAGTAATGGCCCGTAACAAGAATTATGCATACACCGTTCTTATTGCATAAAACTGCGACTGGATCAAATATGAGCTTATATACTGAGCAAAGGCACGCGGTAACTTATAAAAACAAACTAGAGCTGATGAGAACAGTAACGGTACACGACCTCAACTGGAAGCAAAGCACTGAGAGATAATACGATTTTACAGGCAAAATTGTTTCCCGACTAAAACTTTGACTGGTACACTCAACCATCACCAACTGTAGCAATCGTAAACAAGTCATCTATCATGTTTAGAAACAGTTATCATGGGTAAAATTTAGAGACCAAGACCATTAAATTTCTCTTAAGATAACTCAGTAGGAATCACTGAGTTGTAGTGCTCGCCGAGACCATAGGCATGTCTGTGATAGGACAGCCTAATGCTAGGGTCATATGTACCACCTCCTGATTCCAATTTGTATTCTTTGCCCATTTCCACATCTGGAAAGGAACCCGAGTAGACCACAATGTGCTTCTTTAGGCAGTGGATCAGAGCACCAAGCTCGAGTTGCCCACCCCAAGCAGCAGTAGACTCAATCTCCTCACAGTACCTCTCAAAGCTCTCTAAGGGATCTGGTCCAGACTCGACCTTGCCCTCTGATAGGAAAAATGGGAGAAAATCTGTAGCATGCTCTCTCATATACTTGGCAGTCATTTGCCGTAGCTCCTGGTAATTGTACTGTATAATGCCATTAGAATGAAGTGACAGCTGGTTCTCAACAGCACGGTACAGGCAGTGGCCATCTGGTTTTATCTCATGAATGGTCAGCCCCAAGGGCTCAAGCTTCCTTTCAAGTTTCTCATTTTCTACCATGCGATCACTAACAAGATTGCTTTGTTCTTCTTGAATTCGCTGCTCTCGAGCAGCTTCTTCCTTTGCCTTCTTCTCTCGCCATCGTGCACCCTTGCTAGGCTTTGCAGAATGCGCATTGCTGGAGACAGAAACACCGGCTATGGCCTTCACTAAGGTGTCGATGTTCCCCTTTTCCGAGCTGCCTGAGGATTTGTAGCCAAAAGAAGCAAGCTCTGCAGCATGTTTCGCCTCTAACTCAGCTGATAGGAGTGCTATCTTCTCCTCTACTTGCTTTTTCTTGGCCTTCTGCTCAGCTTTGCTGCCTTTGGCAGCTGCTTTCTTGAGGCTTGTTTCCTTATCCTGGAGTTTGGATTTCTCTTTCCTGTTTTACACAAAAAGTAGCTCATCTTTTAGAAACCATGTGACATAATTGAAAAGGATGCAGCTCACCATTTGCGAAGTAATCAAGTAAACAGGAAAAATAACATTTAAGAGTGGAAATTAAGAGATGAGCTACATAGGCATAATAATTGAAAAGGATGCAGCTCACCATATGCGAAGTAATCAAGTAAACTGGAAAAATAACATTTAAGAGTGGAAATTAAGAGATGAGCTACATAGGCATAATCGTGTAGATCTCAATCTTGTTGGGTTTGACATCTACACCTTCAAATAACGCAATAAATTATGCCTAACCAGTCAACATGCAGCAGTGTGCTTTTTTAGCAATTGTATAGAACCAGCACGTTTACAGCTGTATAAAATATACATAACGCCTCAAATAGTATATTGCATCATATTCAACCGTGTGTGTGACTCCGACTTTCATTCACCCACAAATTCTTTATATGCCGACTTGACAGAGTGACAGGTGGACCGGCTCTCACGCCTCTCGTCTCTAACAACCTCCTATTCTGTGATAACAGCTTCCTTATTGTAGTTGACTCTTTCCATATCTATTAAGATTGAAACCTCAGTATCTTCAACCAAAGGTCCATCACACAATCTAAAACACCTACTCCCCACATTTCCTGCTATGTGCAGCTGCACTTGCCTCCCCAGACCCAATTTCTGATCATTCCTCCCCAACTGTTGCCCCAACTTCACACCAAAGATTGCAGGACCTGGTACAATACTTGGATGAGTACTCCTCGTGCCTTAACTGAACAAAGGAACTAATGCATCATTCGAATGCTTTTATATATAAAATTTGTGTGGTTTTTGTATGGGTAGTTAAGCAAAAGCAAAAATTCTTACAAGTAATTCACCATAATAGTATTTTTCCCCATAAAGTTTTAAAATTGATCAGCTCAAAAACTAAAACGTGCATGGCACATACTTTTATATTGATATTAGCTCAAAATTAGAATGAGCATGGAACATGCACGTTAACTATTGTATTTGAACATATGAAAGGTTCCGCTATCCAAGCAATGTGGATTGTGGAGCAAATTCAACCAAGCGTTAGTATCACATAAATGAACTTCGCTAGCAGCAAGGCACCTTGGTCCATGACAAATCATGTAGCAAACACACCTAAAGATGAGAGAACTTGCACAGTATCTAATTAAACCCTGGCCATATGAAACCAGAATGCTAACAGCAGGCATTAAGGATCATCAATCATCACCGTTGAGAGATCTCCTAAAGCTTTAAAACATGCACCTGGTGTATGTTTGCAGTGAAAAATTGCTCGGCAAAGCAATGTTAGCATTGCATTATGTGTGATAATCGATAACACGAACAATAGTACCACAAAAGACCATCCTTTCCCCGTTTTTTTTAACCTATATGCACTGCTGTATGGTGAGACATTTTGCCAATGTTAATCCGAATATATTCAGTCGCCCGATAGAAATTATAACCATCTAGGTGAAGAAAAACATGTCTAATTCGGTCAAAAATTGAATTAAGACACACGAGGCTAACCTATGCCTCGAGAGAACCTCCTCGAGCGTCTCTTCCTTCCGCTCCAGTGCCGCGGCTGTCTCGCTGGCGGCGGCTTCGACGGCTAGCGTTTCCTCCATCGGTGAGGGACCAAGGGCGGACTGAAAGCCCAAACTGATCTACTGCTGCGCCTCAGCCGCAGCACCGCTTCGGCTGACACCCTCACGGCGAACAGGCGGCTTGTGGATGGGCGGTGGCGACGCGTTGTTGGGCAAGGTAGGGTTTGGGATGAGGTCGGGCGAGGAGGCCAGGGACGGTCTTGGCGGTGAGGGACGGTGGGAGGAAAGTGGGAGGGGAGGGAAGGAGACGGAGATGGACGGGAAGGGAAGGAGACGAGACGAGACGAGCCGAGACGGCGGCGCAGGGCTTGAGGCGGCTGAGGGCTAGGGTGTAAACGGATCGGGCTTTGACCACCTCCAACCGTTTCCAGCATTTCATTTTCTTTCCGTCTCCGTCTCTAAAGGGAATCTTTTTTCATATTCTATTCTCTTTTTAAAAAAACACTCTAACAACGTTCCTTCTTCATTCTCTTTCCATATTAAAAATGCTTATTTTATCATCATCTTCTAACCACCAACAGCAAGGCAGGAATTCTTTTAATAATACATTTTTTATTGAAATTGCAAAAATAAACCTTAGAAAAAAGAAGATAAATTCATATTTGTCGCGATAATTTATGTAGTATTTTACAAAATAATTATTCAATATCTTTTGGTTGCAGGTGTTGTTACTTCTCTCTGAGGTCGTCAGTGTGTTGTCTGTCGATCTGAGATGGCTAGTGTTTTGTCACTTGGTGGTGTGCAGAGTGTTGTCGAATCAGTCTGAGAAAGCTGCTAGCAACGTGCTGTCACATCGCACTGATAAAGCTATTCTGTGCATCGGTATCCGGTGTTGTGTTGTCACGTCGTCGGAGAAAGTAAATTATGTTTTGAAAACGATGAGTAAAGTAAAAAAGCGACAACAACACCCATTAATTTCGTTCATTGCTAGTTGGCAAAAATAACTGGTTCCTATGCAAGTGATGTCACCCACCAAACTATTACAATGATGCATCTAGACATATGGAGATCAAATTTTGCTGCTATTCTTAATTACCAAGCTGAGCCACAGTCTACTCATCAATGATTATACTTTATTGTTTACAGTGTATATTCTCGTAGTGGTGGTTGATTTATACTATGAGGTCAGGAACAAAACATGATCACAAACACTTAAGCTTATCTCCAAGAGAGAGTAAAACATTCTAAACAAGCCCTGAACTGGAGGCATTGACAATTACAATCCCCCAAGTGGAAGCAGTGACTTCTTCAGGACCAGCCATAATAGCTCACATGTCATGTTATATTAATACTGTCACAATAGAGTTTTTTTGCAACAAATTCTAAGTGGAACTTTCAGAAAAAGACATCACAATTTCTCCTCTACGACTCACAATATGCAACAAGTACTATTTATACATAATATCAAGTTCCACAGAGAAGCATCTAAACACAAAACACACCAAAATCTATCATGATTTGCACTAACAGATGATCATAGAAACCTGGCTTGCTTACATTTAGTGCACGTGACAGAATGCTGACTACTGCTGATCTATGCCACTAAACCATGTGGAGGTCAGCTTTCCTGCATCTTCACCTTTTGTGCAAATAAAGCCACTTGCAATAGTTTCATGATCGAAGCGCTTTCTTGGATGCCTAAAATCTACCACCTAGCTCTGTAGTTAGTTTGGCACCGGCTGTTCACAATTTGTGATTTCCAGTTCTTTATGAGATGAGCCTCATCAAGAATAAGATACTTCCACTTTTTTCGCTTAAACACTTTGGAGTCCTGAATAACAAGCCTGCATGTTGTGATGCATACATGGAAGTAATTTGGTTTCATCCAACCCTGACGTTTTTGCTTTCCTCCTTTGCAAAAGTAATTTGTTGGCAGTAGCTAATTCAGCAGGTAGATACCGGTCCTTGAGCTCTTGCTGAATACAAAAGCAAGCCCAAAATTGCCCTGTTGGATACTAAGTGGAATTTGCACGTGGCACAAATTGGTAGGAAAAATCTGAATTACCGGGCTAAGTGGTTGTAACGTCATCTGTGCATAGACAAACAGTTTCAGTCAATGAACTATTTGGAGTAAAGATGCACTTAAGCTTTTCCTACATAAGCAGTCAGGCAAACAATTTGTACTGTCCATAGGCTTGGAAAATGAAGTGCTTTACCAAATACCACAGTTATGCTTCTGTAGGTATAGCATATAAGGGAGTAATGCGCTCTGCATTTCCCATGAAAGAACAATTATCAACTTTCGTTTTATCAATTGGAAACTAGGAGCGGCAATATTGTAATGCGCTCAGCTAGCGGTATGGTTTCTTCTGAAATGATGTGGCAAAGGCATGCAAGCGGACGAATGTTGAACAACAGCTTAAGCATCTCTTTAGCACTAACAGTAAACACATCAGAGCACGCAGTTTCCAGGGCTACCTAGCAACATACATACACCCATTTGCAATGAAGCATGTGCTGAAACAAGAGACAAAAGCAAGAAAGTGCCAGCCAGATCCAAGCAGGTAAATGGGTATCTGATGCAAATCTATCAGGTAGAGCAAGAGGAAAAAAATAAATATGTGAGACTACAAGTAGGATGAATAGATCAAACTGTCCGAAGCAAGATCTAACAGCCGCACCACAAATGCACAACATTGGTACTCACGGGGAAGAAATAAAGAACGGTGACATAACCATCTGATTGGCCAAACGAAACACACCAATAGAGTCTAAACTTTTGAAGGTATGCATATAATATTCCAGTTTGAGAACCATGAGTTGAAAATTGGTCCATATTTGACATAGTATGAACAAGGTATTATTAATTATTATATGTTTTCTGTTGTACTAATCTATAATAGGTATTAGGTAATTTATTAATTATCAATGATGGAATCAAGCTACATGATTTAATCTGATTGGCCAAACGAAACACACCAATAGAGTCTAAACTTTTGAAGGTATGCATATAATATTCCAGTTTGAGAACCATGAGTTGAAAATTGGTCCATATTTGACATAGTATGAACTACAAAAGGAGGAAACAGTTAAGTGAAAACAAATTCTCCAGAGTGCTCTGATGGTTAACACATATAACAACAATTTTGCTTTGGCACAAGAGTATAAAGAAGACCGTTATAGAAGTGAAAAGGTTACTACACAGACAAATGAGTGTAGTTCACATCAAGAGTTGTATTCTTTAATTCCAAATCCGGCGCATAAATGCATAATAATACATAACATTATGTATATGCCTATGCAAATTTAACAGATTAAGAGGTTAGAACTTAACATTATGTATATGCCTATGCAAATTTAATAGATTAAGATACATGTGGCCATGCTCCTCGAATAGATAGCATGAGAGATGGATATTAAAATTAGAATTACTCAGATTTGAACTAGTAAGTTATTAGCCAAAAAACTTGCATAGCACTATGGTCCTGGGATAGATAGCATGAGAGATGGATATTAAAATTATAATTATTCAGCTTTGAACTAGTAAGTTATTAGCCAAAAAAAACTTGCATAGCACAATCTTCTTATGTGTTCAGGATATCTTCATGCTCCAAAAAGGATGGTGAAGCTTGGCAAGTAAATTTTCATAAGGGCCCATTGATATCCTTAGTGCAGCATTAAAAATAACCATGATTTATCTTTCCAGGGTAACAGGTTTGCTGTATGTGAGAGGATCCAAGAAGGCTAGACAAAGTCCGATGCTAGAGGAAGATAAACGGATATTCAGTAGTGCTAAACATGAACTACTAATCAGAAGAGAATCGCAACGGATCGTGAAGGGATTGATAGCTGGGGATACACATCCATCCATCTCTAAACCCTAATCCAAATCGAAGCCAAATCTACCCAATCCAAGTCGGTGGGATGCACCACAATACCACAGATACCGGGGGGGGGGTGGAAGGAGAGTACCTGCAGCCGTCGATGCCGCTCGCCTCGTCGTCGTCTTTGATGGGTGCAAATGCGGCCTACGCTCGTTGCCGAAGCGCCGCTTCACTTCGATCCTTCCTCGCCAGACCGCCACTCCCGGATTCGAGCCGACGCGCCGACGCCTGTGTCGTTGCTTCTCCGAGCTGCGGGAGAGGGGAAAGGAACGGAGAGAGGGTCCGGCGGGGGTGGGATTCTCTCTCCTATCCCTTGCTACGGGCGGTTGGGACAGGACACCGTTGGAGCGCCGCTCGGCTAGCACAGTGTCTCACTTTCCCATGGAGACGGGGAAGGGAATTGGGACGGGACACCATTGCGGGTGGTCTTAGCCGGATATTTTTATTCCAAGGATTTGAAGTAATAGGAAAGAAATATCTTCAAACGAATCTCTACTATATAAAGCAAGAGTTTCTTTCTACGTCACTTCATTAAAATTACTCATTTTTGTTATTGTTCTTTAATTACCCACATTTGCCACTGCTCTTTAATTAACCACCTTTGCCATTGTTAGTGCTCTTTGCAAATAAACTTTTTATCGCAAATTGAGTTTCCGTTGCAACGCACGGGCACATGACTATTCAGATTATCCGCGACATGGACATGGTAGAATACATATTAGATATGAATCACTAATGAATGAACATTCGGATATTACCGCAAAAAATATATTGGTTTCATCATACTAATTATCACAATTCACAAACGGTTTAACATGAGTACATGACATAAATTCATATAGAGCGAGAGAATTGATGATTTGTCATTACCCCTGTTTTATGGTTCGCCAATAATAATTTTTTTCTTCATCATTTGCCACTACTAAGCCATAAATAGCAGAGATTTGACACTGCCAGTGAATTATGGTGTTCTTTTGCTCTGAAATCAAATTAGAAATGACCTTGCTGCCCCTCTGTTCTGCTCATCCCTTCCCCTTCATCATCATCAGCACCTTCTTCTGTTCCCCCTTCTCCATTTTCCATTCTTCTTCATCACGCGGCACCGCCAAGATCTGTCCAGACTCGCTAGCAGGCATCTCTTTCCTCCTCACCACTCGATATGGGCGTCCACAACCATGCCTTGGCCAGATCCGAGCTCGTCACCATGAGATTTATTCTGCATCGCATTATCATCCTCTCTTTCACATCGTTAGGGAGTAGTACACCGAGACCAGTGGCATCATGCTTTGCGTCGACATCGTCCTCATCCTCGATTCTGATGTGTGTTCCTCACCACAGTTTGCTCCTCTTCTAGAGGGTCAGTTCATGACGATCCAAAAGTCTGGTTTCCATCCTCGTGACAATATCTTTCTGTTAAAGCCCCTGAATATGCAAGATTCACTTGATTCCCGCGGATATAGACAATAAAACCAAATCATGTGAAACTGGCAATTAATTATGGGCTAGCCAAACAAACTAAAAAGAAAAATCGGTGATAATATATGCAATAAACACCGAGAAAATGACATATTTTTGGGGCGTACCTGACGCTGCCATGTCACCTCCCATCAAGAAATGGTGTTCTTACTAAACCTAGATGATTTTTGCTCAAATTAGTCAAGAAAAATAAATATCTTAAAAATTGGAAGAAGTGGGAATTGAAACCCAACCTCATGTTAGGAAACTTAATATCAAAGGACAGGCAATGGTGTAGTGTTAGAAGCGAGGGTGTTTGTTCTTATCCACTTGGGTTTAATCTATAGATTGATATGATGTACCTTATTTTATCAAATCACACACATAAATGTGCATTGTTGAATAAAAGTTTTTTTTTAAAAAAAATAGTTGATCTGGAGGAGGGGTTGTGCATGTGCGTTGTTCAGTATCACTTTTTTTAAAAATAAATTAATGGATGTAGAGGAGGCCCAGGAGGGCTCGTTTAGTAGCCATTTCACATTTCAAGGTCAAACCAACCGTGTTGAAGTATATGAACGTGACAACATCTGAAGGAACAATGCTTTCTAAAAGTTTTTTAAAAACTTCCACGCATTAGTTGGTGTTGGCATGTTTTTAATACGTATCTGGTGTTTGACAAGTTACATGCCCGCAGAAGTTTTGCTAGCTCAAAATGAATTTATCTCGATTCACTCACGGTCACGGGGTTGGGTGAAACGGCAGACCATACTATACCATCGGTGAAATTCATGCCTTTCGATCTCGTTATGGGCATAATGGAGATGATGTGTGAATTTTTACTTCTGGCTTCTTATTATATGAATAACATAGAATGGTGAAATCGCAATTTGCTGCAACCCGAACAGCAGAGAATGTTGATGTATTAATTCACTGCGGTTCGATTCGGTTCGTTTTTTTTTTTAATAAAGGAAGCTTTTATTAATCTTAGTAAATTACATCAAGGTGATACAATTATACTAGAAGACTCTGCCTCTACATGCTTAGGGTGTACACATACCAAACACACACACAAGAAAAGACAAAGCGAACTGTCATGCAAACTACATCATGCAATATTGTCTTCGCTATCCACCATTATAAAGAACACTGGACCGCGATAAAAACTCTCCAATAACAACGCCTTCAAGAAGGACTCGATACGCATACGCACCGTCATTGCCAACGGTTCGGTTCGTAGATGTAGGTTGGCGATAACATGGGACGAAACCCCTTTTCCATGTAGTCCAGAACAGCCAACTTGGTTGTTGTTTTTGTGTTTTTGCAATCGCTGAACCTGGAATCAACCCGGCCTTATTTTTAAGAACTTCTTTAATTGGATCACTGCCTGCTCAGGTACGACAACAAGAACAAGAATCGTTGCTGAGGAGGGTGGTAATATTTTAGGCATTGCGTAGAGCAGCAGCTTGTGCAAAAAGCATGGGATAGAGACATTTGTTTATCTTTTCATCAGAGATTGTCCTGTTCTTTGGGGGCGCTTTCTCGGTGATGTGGATTGGACTAGTCAACCATGTACATCAGTTTCGAGCGTTCAACGCCGAAACTAGCCCGACAACCAATTCGCAATTTCGTACTCGTCAGGAAGAATTCCAAATCACTTTAACTACTCCGGAGGAGAAATGGTCCTTCCTGTCGAATTGTCGATTTTTTTTAGATAAAAGAAACAGTCCGGTCTCCTCACTCAAGAAGGAATGCGACCAACAAAACAGAATCCAGAAAGTGCAAGGACTAATAACCGGCTTTACAGCCACTAAAACCTGAACCAGACAACAGTCAAACGACTAACTAAAACAAGTTTTCAAAAGAATTACAACGACATAGATTTAGGCTTCAATTCTAAGATTCCTTCTCCAACCAAATTTGGCAAACAGCTCCAAGACTATAGTCTCTAGCAACCTGCACCCCCTCAACAGCATCCCCTTCTCTTCCTCTTTGGACAGCGGAGACCAACTTCTGGTCTAATACGTCCCCTGAAGATAACCTGTGCAAATGAGTTAATAGAACTTCTATTGAATATCATATCATTCCTATACAACCAAATCGACCAACACAGGGCAGCTGTGCCTACTAAAATTTGGAACTTAAGCTTAGAATTAACACCCTCCAGCCAAGAGCCAAAAATAATAGATACATTGGGGGGAGATTTAATTCCAAATGTAATGAACAAGGTGTTCCAAATAGATCTTGCCAAATGACAATCAAAAAATAGATGTTGAATTGATTCATTAGAATTGCAAAAGCAATATTTCAGACTACCTTGCCACCTTCTTTTAGCTAGATTATCCTTTGTTAGAATTACTCCGGACCTTAAGTACCATAGGAAGATTTTAATCTTCAAAGGGATTTTAAGTTTCCAAATATCACACTTCCTAGGAATGGAGTTTTCCTGAATCAAGGTATTATACATCGAATGAACCGAAAAGATACCCTTTTTGCTAAGATCCCATCTAAATATGTCCTTGTCTAGAGATAAAGAAACGTTAACAACTCTTGATATTAGTTCAAACCAATTTGTCAAGTCATATCCCACCAACGACCTGCGAAAGGAGATGTTGAGCGGAACTGAACCAAGTACATTTGCTACTGAGATATCTTTCTTCTTTACCAATCTATATAGATTAGAATACACCTCCATAAGAGGTTTGATACCGATCCACACATCCTTCCAGAATCTGGCACACCTCCCGTCCTTTAAATGAAAAGAACCCATAGACAGGAATTGCTCTTTGACTTTCATCAAAGATAACCAAATTGAATGATCATTAGGAGCACCAACGATAACCAAAAAAATGCATCGGAGCATGAGCAACATTCCAAGCACAAGAAATCGCTACTGAAGCATAAAAATTGGCTCGACCTATGCTACTAGGTTGAGTTGGCGCGCGTTGCCGCGCCGCGACGAAAAAAAGCATAAACGCGATTTCCAATTCAACTATAAACCCTCGACGAATCTGTGTTTTCTAAGAAAGCCGTTTTTTTCATTTTTTAGAAAATCGTGTGAAAAAAAATTGATGAAAGGATCTAAACGCGATTTCCAAATTAGCTATAAACCGCGTGTAGGGTCCTAAACGGAATTTTGAATTTTTTCGGGTCTATCTTACTTAAAAAACGGAGAAATGACCTAGACGTAAGGAGCAAAGACCTGTTTGTTACGTTTTTGGACCTGTCCGCTATCCTGAAAAATTAGAAAAGGGCTTGCTCGCGATTTGAATGTAACGGGAGGTGTTTTCTGCAAAACAGCGCGAGAGGGACCTAAACGCGATCCAGAAAAAAATATTTTCCCCGCACAAAAAATCGCGAATGACCTATTCGTAATTTACAGGGACCTATCTGTAATTCGAAGAAGCGGAGGGTTTTTTTTTGCAAAAACTACAAAGTGACACCTGGCTTCAGCCAGAGGCCGGCATTCCCAGCGCGTATTATATAGGTGACTAGAACAATAAGCAAGACGCCGCTGCCAAGTGAACTAAAAAAAGAAATTTATGTTTTTTTCGGAGAAAACGGATCACGAAAACAAATTTTGCTGCAAGTGAACGAAAAACAAATTTGTGTTTTTCTCGAGAAAAACGGACCACTTAATCTTTTTTTGGAAAAGCGAGGAAAAACGAGCACTAAACATTTTTCCGGAAAACGAGCACGAAAAACATTTTTTTCGGGAAAATGGAGAAAGGATTCTAAGCCAAGACGTCGCGTCAGCGCTGCGTGAACGAAAAACAAATTTGTGTTTTTCTCAGAGAAAAAACGGACCACGTTTTTTTTTGGGAAAACGAAGAAAAACGGACCACGAAAACATTTTTTCCGAGGAAAACGGAGCATGAAAATAATTTTTCCGGAAAGAACGGAGCGAAAAAGTCTAGAGATAGAGCCGAACACATTTTTCTGGCGACGAAAATCTTTTTTCTTGCGAAAAACAGAGAAAGGACCTAGACGTAAAGAGTAAGGACCTAAATATTACGTTTTTGGACCTATCCGCTATCCTGAAAAATTAGAAAAGGGCTTGTTCGCGATTTGAATTTAACGGAAGGGTTTTTCCGTAAAACGGCGCACGAGGGACCCAAACGCGATTTATAAAAGAAAATCTTCTCCTCACAAAAAATCGCGAAGGACCTATTCGTAATTCACAGGGACCTATCCGTAATTTCGAGAAACGCGGGGGTTTTTTTGCAAAGTCCCGTACGGCGACACGTGGATACGCTGCCGTCGCGGGAACTCTGCGATCTTTAATATACGAAGTACTAGAACAATAAGCGCGGCGCACGCCGCGCGCGTGAACGGAAAACAAATTTACGTTTTTTTTCGGAGAAAAACGGATCACGAAAACAAATTTTGCCACGCGCGTGAACGAAAAACAAATTTGTGTTTTTCTCAGAGAAAAAACGGACCACGATTTTTTTTTTGGAAAAGCGAGGAAAAACGGAGCACAAAAACATTTTTTCCGAGAAAAACGGAGCACGAAAACATTTTTTTCGGGAAAAATGGAGAAAGGATTCGTTGCCAAGACGTCAAGCGCTGCAAGGAACAAAAAACAAATTTGTGTTTTTCTTGGAGAGAAAACGGACCACGAAAACATTTTTTTCGGGGAAAACGAGGAAAACGGAGCACGAAAATATTTTATCCGGAAAGAACGGAGGGAAAAAGTCTAGAGATAGAGCTGAACACATTTTTCTGGTGACGAAAATATTTTTTTTCGCGAAAAACGGAGAAAGGACCTAGACGTAAAGAGCAAGGACCTAAATGTTACGTTTTTGGACCTATCCGCTATCCTGAAAAATTAGAAAAGGGCTTGCTCGCGATTTGAACTTAACGGGAGTTTTTTTTTGTAAAATGGCGCACGAGGGACCCAAACGCCATTAATAAAAGAAAATTTTTCCCTCACAAAAAATTACGAAGGACCTCTTCGTAATTTGCAGGGACCTATTCGTAATTTGAAGAAACGGAGGGGTTTTTAAAATGGCATAAGGGTGACGTGGTCGCAGAGAATCGCAGAAACTTGCAGACTTTAATTGGAGGTTGTCGGCAGATTCCACCGACAGTCCCGGAGGATGCTGAGCCGGGTTTGGTTGGAAGGAGGCGTCTTCGCACCGGCTAAACCTAGAGGGCGAAACCCTAGGGACTCCTACGCGAAGGACTCCGCGCCGATTTAACCGCAGATGACACGAAGATTTTTACCTGTGTTCAGCCCTTTTCCTTCAGGTAATGTACCTTTACTTCGCCGATTGTTTTTAGAGGGTGCGGTCGATACAAAGCTCTTGAGTTACAAGTTTTCTTCTCGAATGCCCTGCCCCTTTCCCATGCACCGAGGCCCTTATATAGGCCAAAGCTAACGGGAGTAGGTAAAAGGAGGTCATCATGCCGATCCTCATACATTTATTACTCATTCCTCTTTGTCCCGCTCCTCCGGCCTCATTAAATGCTTACGCTGCGTTCTTGCCCGGTCCACGGATGGGACCCTTTATGGCTGTGTAGGTGAGAGGCGCCGAGGAATGGGCTTGTTGCGTAAAACCCTTGTAATGATAAGCTCGCTATGGCAGCTTCGCTGCTCGACATGGTACGGTAGTGGAAGGAGCTTCGAGGCGGCCACCGGTTTCCACCTTTTGCCCGCGGCGGACGACGAGCAGACGCCTCGCCGCCGATTGCTAGGCCGCCACGTAATTGGCGCCGCGAGCGTATGCGTGTTTCCCACCGCCGCCGGACGCCACGTGGCCGATGCTCGCCGGCGGCCGTGATCGCCGCCCGATTGCCCAGCCGCCACGAGATTGGCGCCGCGGCGCAGCGTGCTTCGCCACGCTGCCGCCGGACGCCACGGCCGACGCCGCCGGCGGCCGTGATCGCCGCCGATTGCCAAAGCCGCCACGAGATTGGGCGCCGGGCGAGCAGGCGCGTCTTCGCCACCGCTCGCCGGACGCCACGGCGGCCGACGCCGTCGGCGTGGCCGTGATCGCCGCCCGGCGGCTAAGCCGCCACGTAGGTTGGGCGCCGGGCGAAAGCGGCGCGTTTCGCCCACCGCCGCCGGACGCCACGTACGACGCCGCCGGCGGCCGTGATCGCCGCCCGATTGCCAGCCGCCACGTAGGTTGGCGCCGGCGAAGTGGCGTTTCGCCCACACCGCCACGGACGCCACGGCCGACGCCGCCGGCGGCCGAATCGCCGCCCGACGCTAAGCCGCCACGAGATTGTACTTTTATGCGCGAGAGGGTACCCTAGCGGTACTACGCCGACAAGAGCCCGGGCTTGCCCTAGAGCGAGGCCTAAGACTCCTTTTTAGAACCTTCATTTAATGCACTTAATGCTTAGCGCTCGGCAGGCCACTACTCATGAGGATACGGGCCGCTTGCCTCAAGACGATCCTCGCCGTTTTCCTTGGGACCCAAACGGCGATAATTCGCTTCTTCGTGAACCACCGACGTGGGAACGATATATAGATGCATCTCAGACGAGCGGTTCACGCTACGCTTTCTTGTCCTTTCGCTTCTTCTTCCCAAAGCTCTTTGTCTTCTTCGAGCCACCATGGTGAACTCCATTCCATCCTTCATCGTTGACGCCGCCGCCGTGAGGCTGGATGGGGATGGTCGCTACCGAAGGCACCTTCCGATACCGCCAGGGGACCGCCACGCCTGCAGTGCTCAAGCAGATCGCAAGCATAGATTACGCGACCACATAAAACGAGGCGAAAAATGGCCTTAAATCGAATGAGGAACGCAGACAAAGAAGGCCCTAGCGCCGAAGTTTCGCGAGATAATCGCAAGTTTCGCCTTCCGAACTTAGACCCCGGCGATTGCTCGAGAATGCACCACGGCGTAACGCGGGCGAGGCAAAGAAGTTTTCGGAAGTGCCCTTAGGCGCGAACGCCAACGGAGACGATTCAGCCGGTGCCGCAAAGCCAACCCGAGGCGACGAGCTGCAGAGCGTGGTGCCCAATCGACACTCGATAACTCGCCTCGCCAGACGTTAACACTTTAGCACACCTTCTTCTTTTATCATGGGGGCCATTGGTTTCAATACTTGCGCATAATCACGCGTAGTTTGACCCATCTCGGGATATGATCGTAAGGAAATGGCCAAAAATGCGATAGATCGCTTATCTTGTTTTATATGCCGCAGATAAGGAACTCGAGCGCTGGCGAGCAATTTGGGCACGGGCGCAGCAATTTCTGCCATCGGGCGCATCAATGCCGAAGCGCCGATCACTAACGGGCGCCGGGCAAGAAACCTTGAGCGCAATAGCAATTTTAGGCGCCAAGTAGTAGCCTCGAGCCATCGGGCGATCACTTTCTCGAAGGGCGACCAATATGGGCGCAAGGAAGCACCTTTGCAACATTAAGAGCAAATTTGGGCGATGTAGCAAATGAGCCATCGGGCGATCAAATTTTGAGCGACCGGGCGACACAAACGGGCGCTGGCGAAAGACTTTTGAGCGTCTGGCGAGCAAATTAGGGGCTAGCCAAATTTGAGCCATCGGGCGACTCAAATTTCTGAGGCCAAGCATCACTTTAGACGCAGGGGCTTGTCGTGAAAGTAAGCCAACACTTTTATGCTTACCTCGCACAAGATGCATTTATCACCGGAAGGTGAGTAAACATCCGAAGAGCATACGCAAGGTAGGCCTGAACATTCTAAGTCCCAAAGATGAAGTGTCCTCGCTCGCTTTGTTTGGATTCTAAGTCCTTGTGAACTCGCCAGAAACCAATCATCGCAGGTGTACCAAAGCAATGAAGTTTATCGGGGTGGTATCAGTCGACGGTGCTGGCGGTGACGATCACTGTAAGCTTCAGAGAGCTAACCCGAGGTGTGAGAGCGCTCGAGCACCGCATCTAACTTCGCTTCGCCGCCCAAGCTAAGTGTACACAGACCAAGATCGCCATGGACTTCACAAAGGAATTAGCAAACGACGTAACCAAAGAACATACATGCGCATAATTGCCACTCAAGCACAACTAAGAGGAATAATAATGGAGAAGCAAAAGCTTTTAGGCAATCGCTTTATCGATCGCTAAAGAGCCACGACCAAATAGGAAGAGGGACGACTCGAGGCCGATTGGAGCAAGTCATTGGTACTTATAATCCTCAGGATAGAACTTCCGCAACAAGGCTATGTTGTAGGAGTTCGCGACTCTTCACCGCCCTCGGCATAACCGGACCGCCCCGGTCGAGATATCGAGACCACCTTGAAGGGGCCTCCCATCGGGAGACAGCTTTATGCAACCCAAGATGCGCTCGAATCTCAAGAAGACCAGTCGCCTAATCGCCGATGTTCTCGGAGACCCGGTGGCGTGGTACCGCCGAGGCTCACGGCAGGCGGCGCTGAGAGCAAGACGATCCCGCACCTCCTCCGAAGGTTGACATCTTCTCACGGAGATCCTCTTGGTCTTCGTTGAACACCGAGACGCTGGGGGAACCGAAGCGACACGGAGGGGAGGACACCGCCCAGATACCAGAAGAAAGGCGCTCGCCTGTCGCCCGCTTGGTGTGGAAAGTGAGCGACACAAGACGGCGGGGAGTTTCTTCCACCACCGCCGCCTCTTGTGAAGCCGATCGAACGCTTCTTGTCTTGAGGTCTTTCAAGATTAAATACAGATTGGCGCTCCGCTGACTATTGCTCATGGATGGGCCACCGGTTAAACATACCTTGGTGCCCATTTCTTCACGTAATTCCGTAAAAGCCGCTAC
Organism: Guadua angustifolia; assembly: GCA_036346375.1. Lineage (NCBI taxonomy): Eukaryota > Viridiplantae > Streptophyta > Magnoliopsida > Poales > Poaceae > Guadua > Guadua angustifolia. The sequence continues at coordinate 69,653 of JAYEVE010000762.1, forward strand.
CAGAACTGGTGCCGTTGTCGGCGATGATACGATTGGCGACTCCAAAGCGGTGAAGATCCCAAGATGAACTTATCAGCTGGCGGCGGCCGTGATGGCTCAAGATCGCCTCGGCCACCCACTTGGTGAACTTATCGATGGCGACAAAGAGGTGGGTGAAGCCTCGTGGGGTCTGCGGAACGGACTCAGATATCCAGCCCTGCATCGCGAACGCCAGAGAGTGGGATGGTTTGCGAGCTTGAAATTTGGTCGGTGGGTTTGCTCGGCGAAGAATCGACAAGCCAGACGCCCTCACCACCGCAAGCATCCCGGAGGGCGGAGGCCAATAAAATCCTTGGCGAACGCTTGCCGACTAGAGTCCGGCCGACATATGGCTCCCGACACGCCCATGGATATCGAGAGCAGTCGCCCTCTTCCCGAAAGTGATGCACTTCAAGAGAACTCCATTTCGCTCTGGCGATATAGGTCCCCACCTACCGAGTATAGCACTTGGCCTTCGTGCAATCTTCTCACCGAGGCATCATCGTCGGGATCACTTGGTCACGCAGAAGGCCGTGATAGGGTCCATCCATCGATCTTCCCGCCAAGGGTGGCGACCACCTGCTCGCCTGGCACTCACTGGCCGAAGCTTTTCGGGCCGCTTGCCTCGGAAGACTGGCCGCCTTCCCTCCCGGACCAATGAGGCGGCACGCCTTCCCTCCCTCGAATTGGAGGTCGTGACAATGCAGACCGCTTTCCCCACTCGAGCCGGAGGTCGCGACACTTTTGCCGTCTCCCCACTGGACCGGGGTCATGACAATGACACCATCATCCCCACTTGAATTGTGGGTCATGATGGATCGGTCATGTAGTCTTTCTTCAAGACCCCGACCGAACAGAGCCCTTGAGGATGCAAGCCGACATTTCCGTCGCAAGAAGGTGATTGTCACCGAGGGATATGAATATACCCCAAACCTTCAAAATGACGCCCATTCTTCTGACCTCCGTGCACGCCGCCATGGTGGGGTCGGAACATTGAACTCCTTCCGAGCTTGATTAATGACCAGCAGGAATCTCCCTTGACTTGAGACGCCGATGCCCAACGCCGGTTTGCGCGCACTCGCCAACAGACCTTCATACTCAAAGAATGTTGTTGGTGGCCTTGAATTCAAGGGCGACCACGCATCGGAGGGTGTCACCGGTCGGGAGACCAGACAACCCATTTCAAGCGCTTCCAAATCAAGGATCCATCAAAGAATAACGCCCGTGGGGAAGACACGGTGCTTCTTCGCCAGAGTGGCGGAGTCCACTCAACATTTAACTCCGCCAACTTTTGACTCTTGATAATGTGCGGGGCACGAATTTGATGTTGAATTCCCCAGCCCACCGACCATTTAGCAATGCGGCCTTCGCTTCACGACAGGAGGATTTCCGCAAGGGGTAGGCCGTGACGACGGTGATTTTCGCCTCGAAAGTAGTGTCGTAGCTTCGATGCAACCAGATCGCGACAAGATCTTCGAGCTTGAGGATACCGAAGTTTCGCTTCATGCAATACTCATCGATGTAGTAAACCGCTCGGACGCCTTCCTCTCCGCGAACTAACATCGTGACTTACCACCTCGGGTGGCGGCGATGATATGTAAGCAAAGGCTCTCCGACGCGGGGAAACCAAAGACCGGGAGAGGAGAGGTATCGCCAGTCTTCAAATGCCTTCTGGCTTCTTCATCCACTCAAGTGGTTCGCCTTCTTCAACAACTTGAACAAAGGCAAAGTTTCGCTTAAGCGGCAATGAATCGCCTGTGGAGGCCAAAGCGACCACCGAGACATCGAACTTGCTTGAGTCGACTTGGCGCTTCATGTGCTCGATGGCCGCTATCTTGTCGATTGGCTTCGATGCCCTACCGACACCAGAAACCCAAAGAACTCACGGAGGGCACACCAACACGATTTTTCGGGTTGAGCTTCAAACAATTCTTCCGGAGGTTAGCAAAGGTTTCTCCGTGTCTTGGATCAACTCATCGCTCTTCTTAATCTTCACAACCAAGTCATCAACATAGACTTCAGATTTCGCCTAGCTGGGGCGGAAGGTGATATGCATAGCACGCCGTAAGTTGAACCGCATTCTTTAAGCCAAAAGCCATTCTTACATAACAATATACACCGTAGGGGTTACAAAAGCGCCTTCTCTTCGTCTTCAAGCGCCATGCTAACTGGTGGTACCTGCATACGCCCGTAGCACAAGTTAGTCAAGACCCTACCGTGGAGTCGATTAATGAGATCGACCCTTGGCAGGGATATGGATCCTTCAGGCAGCCTTGTTGAGGCTCGGTGAAGTCGACACATTACGCGCCACCTCCGTTGGATTCTTGACGAGCACGGGTTGGCAAGCCACTCAGATGAGAGACTTCGACTATTCCAGGCCAAGCCAGCCTTTCTACCTCTTCTCGAATGGCGCCCCGCCGCCCGGCTACCGCTCGGACCTTCACGGACGGGCGTGGCGGCCGTGAGCGTCACAATCGGTGCTCGATCACCTCGGGACCCAAATATGTTGACGGTTGCCAGCGAACACGCTCAAGGCGTTTGATCGAGGAAGGTGACGAAAGCTGTTTTCCTATTTGGCGCCGAGGTGGGCGCCAATGTTGACGGTCTTCGGTTCGCTTCACTCAAGGCGACCACCTTTACTTCACCGGGCGGAGCCGAAGTGAAGCACGGGTCCGGCCCGAGGGCCAGGAAGTGGCGGCACGCGGCCGACGCAAGTGGCACCGCCAGATCCCAAGCTCTGCAGGCAATACAGGCTTCGCACCTATCCACGTTGATAACAATGGGGCTGGCCCCAGATCTTCACCACCATGTAAGCATAGTGGGTAATCGCCATGAACTTGACCACCACTGAGCCAAGTAGGCGTTATATGGGAGGTCAAATCATGACCAAATCCACCATCTCGGTGGCGGTAGTTATCCTTCTCCCCAAAAGTGACGGGAGGCAACTTGACCTAAGGGGAACAAGCCCAGATCTGGGGCCACCTCAAGAACGGCAGTGGTCGGGCGCAGTCCGGCGCTGATCTGCAGCGCCATGAATGCCGACGCAGACAAGAGGTTGATGGAGTCGCCTCCGTCCATCGAGACTCGCCTACCAGACATTCCGGACCGTGGGTGCTACCACGACGGAGATGCCCCAGTCAGGTGCCCTCGTGGTGGTCGGCCCGACCAAGGTGATCGCTTGTTCGACCATTTCAAATGTCCGACCTGTCCCTCGAGCTCGACGCCGTGGCGATACCTCCTTTTTCACCGCTTGTAAGCGGCGTTGAGGAATGGTGGATGAACCACCGTGATGTACGCCACGCAGTGTGATCCGCCGCCGAAAAGCCAGGCGGGATCTTCATCTTGATCATTATCGGGCGCGCGCCTTGAGCCGCTTCCACTATCTCGCCCACGCACCACAGCTTGTCTAGGTCATGGTATTGGTTTTATGTATCGCGAGAGGGCTCGCCTCCTTTTGATCGCGCGGCCGCCCTACGGCCGCGGGCGGTCATCGCGTCGATCACGGCGATCGCACGCCGGCCACGACGGCTGTCGCGCCACAAGGGCGGCCATCACGGCCCGCCGCGGGCGCTGGCGCCGAGGCGCGGGTCTTCGTCGTCGCTCGGGCTGCCAAGACTCGCTCGGCTCTCGCCGCGCGCTCACGCTTAGCCCGTGACGGCCGGACCTTTCGATGTCCCGCCTCGCCCTTGTCTTGGCCACCCCTTGGGGCCGCTGCCCCTCGGCTCGGCCGCAAGACACTTATGTGCGAGGAGAAAAGCTCTGAGGTTGAGCCGATGGTACGGTAGCCATCTTCTCCTTCATCTTCGGTCGGTCAGACGCCCCCAAGGCGATGACGCATCGATTGCTCGGAGATGTGGGGATGGTGTTGCGGCAAAGGATGTAATCGCCGGATGAAGTCGCGGGTTTAACCCCTTTCTTGTTCCAGGCGTGGAGGTCATCCTCCACACCGGCCGCGAAGGAGCCTCGAAAATTAGCGACAAAAATGTCGACAACCGTCCCCACGAGTGCACCGACCCTGGGGAGATTCAGCACCAGAGCGGGCGTAACCCGCCAAGGCCGCTGGGAGGTAGTTGGCCATGACCTTTTCAGATCCGCCACCGCCCACACCATCGTCGTGTAGATTTGGAGGAACTCCTCCGGGTTAGTGGTGCGCCATATTTTCTATGGTCACGGGCGAAACTCGTCCCGGCCAGCCACGCCAAGACCCGCGGAGAAGGCCTGCACCCGACGCCAGAGGGAGCCGAGCTGGCCATCGAAGTCTTGCCGGAGATCGCGTGGGAGCGCGAGGCTCGGCTGCTGCAGACCCGGAGGAGTGAACCTCCTCCCGGCCCGGCGGTGAGAGCCACGAGGGGACTTCATTGTCGGCCGCCACCGCTTGCCATGGCGACGCTTGGTCCGGATGGCGCGGCAGACGATCGCTGGTTGTCATCACATGCGCAGGCGGCGGCTCTCGCCCAGATGAGAGCGAAGGTCCTCACGGTTCTCGAGGAGCCGGGCCGGATGGCGCGCGCTGCGTTTTGACCCCGCCCACTGCGTGGCCCTCTCGCTGGGTGACTCGAGGCCCGAGAGCGCCAGATGCGCCTTTAGGCGCCGAGGTACGCCGGTGCTCGATCGTCGGGAGCCCTACCCGGTTGGGCAGATCCACGAGACCAAAGAATGCTTGCACCACGGAGTGGCCGGAGAGTCCCCGCGAACTCCACCCGGCGGTGGTCCGTAAGGGCACGGCAAGCAGGCAAGTTCTGGGCGGGGTGGCCGCCCATGGCTATTTCGACGACGGCGCTTCCACCGCTTCGGAGAGCAGCGGCGCTGCCCGCAGGGCGGGTACGGCGGTTCCTCGACCGCGACGGCCGGAGGCGCTTGGTCGCCGCCGCCCCACGAGATCTCGGTGATGCGGATCCGCCATCTTCGGCGCGCGAGCTCGCTTCAACCGCGAATCAAGTCCGCGGGAGTTAGCGGAAAAGCCAACCACTAGCCCCCACTCGGCGCTACCGCTTCGGCAGATTCCACCGACAGCCCGGAGGATGCACCGGTTTGGTTCGGAAGGAGGGCGCTTCGCGGTCCGGCTAAACCTAGAGGGCGAAACCCTAGGGACTCCTACGCGAAGGACTCGGCGCCGATTTAACCGCAGATGACACGAAGATTTTTACCTGTGTTCAGCCCCTTTCCTTCTGCAATGTACCTTACTTCCTCGCCGATTGTTTTTAGAGGGTGTGAAGTCGATACAAAGCTCTTGAGTTACAAGTTTTCTTCTCTCAATGCCCCGTCCCCTTTCCCATGCACCGGAGGCCCTTATATAGGCCAAAGCTAACGGAGTAGGTAAAGGGAGGTCATCATGCCGATCCTCATACATTTATTACTCATTCCCGTCTTTGTCCTGCTCCTCCAAAGCCTCATTAAATGCTTACGCTGCGTCCTGCCGGTCACGGATGGGACCCTTATGGCATGTAGGTGAGAGGCGCCGAGGAATGGGCTTGTTGCGTAAACCCTTGCGGTGATAAGCTCGCTATGGCAGCCGCTGCTCGACATGGTACGCAGTAGTGGAAGGAGCCTTCGAGGCGGCCACCGTGTTCCAATTTTTGCCCGGCGGCGGACGAGCAGACGCCCTCGCCGCCGATTGCTAGGCCGCCACGAAGGCGGGCGCCGGCGGCGTGGCGTGCTTCGCCACCGCCGCCGGACGCCACGGGCCGACGTTCGCCGGCGGCCGTGATCGCCGCCGATTGCCGCCGCCACGATTGGGCGCCGGGCGAAGCGGCGTGCTTTCGCCACCGCCGCCGGACGCCACGCGGCCGACGCCTGGCCGGCGCCGTGATCGCCGCCGATTGCTGTGCCGCCACGTAGATTGGGCGCCGGGCGAGCAGGCGTGTTTCGCCCACTCGCCGCCGGACGCCACGGCCGACGCCGTCGGCGGCCGTGATCGCCGCCGATGGCTGCCGCCACGTAGGTTGGGCGCCGGCGGCAGCGTGCGTTCGCCACCGCCGCCGGACGCCACGTGGCCGACGCCGCCGGCTGCCGTGATCGCCGCCCGATTGCCGTGCCGCCACGAGGTTGGGCGCCGGGCGAGTAGGCGTGTTTCGCCCACCGCCGCCGGACGCCACGGGCCGACGTCCGGCCGTGGCCGTAATCGCCCGCCCGATCGCCAAGCCGTCACGTAGATTGTACTTTTATGCGGTGGAGAGGGTACCCTAGCGTGTACTACGCCGACAGAGGTATATGAAGAAACGGAGGGGGGTTTTCGTAAAATGGCATAAGAGGTGACGTGGCCGCGTAGAATCGCAGGAAACTTGCAGACTTTAATTGGAGGTATATGATATGTACCGTGACGTTGTGTGCGTACCATTGACCATTGTCCCGTGAGAAGTCGTTTCATACATTCGTACTGGCTCTCTAGTTTGATGATCCTAGAGCTAAATATTATCAAAAGGCGTCATGATCTTTGCAACAAAATGGGATATCCCCACAACTGAGTCTCCTGTTACTTGACTCTCGTCTAAATTTATAAGGCGTATTTCTTCCTAGTATATACAATAAGAAAATATTAAAAATACTAAATTACTTCTAATTATTATCACTAAGTACTATATTTAATACATGCATGTAGACAATATAAATTAATGATAGATATTTATTAGAGATATAGCGGAAACATCACACCAATTTTACATTGAAATATTTTTTTTCGATAAAGAAAGCTTTTATTAATCTTAGTAAATTACATCAAGTTGATAAAAAAAATACATCTTATATTTACATAAGGGACTATTAAAAAATACATCTTATAAACTTAGATAAAATACTATAGTATTTATCAACCTGCCATCATTGCTTGAATCATCCAAGCTCCCGTGCTATCCAGTTATCCATACTAGATAACTACATACTAATGTTGTGACCAACTGGCCTGTGTAGGATGTGGAGTGCACACAAGGTAACTTCTTGGGCGCTAATGCTCTTTGGTATCCTTAGGGCAGACTCAACTCATGATTTCCATGAGTAGTGTCTAGAGGAGAGAGAAAGCAAGAAACCAATACATAGTTTCCCAACCCATGGTTTCCATAAGTAGTGTCTAGAGGAGAGAGAGAGAGCAATAAACCAATGCATGCACCACAAACATGTCTTGGTCAGCGCGCAAAAATGTCCAATGCATATTTTACTAGTTTCTTGCGTCTTGGTGCTCAATACGATCCGGCTTGCATGAGACACACTTTCTGCTTTTCCTTCTCTCCCTTCTTTAATTCCTATGCCACATCAGATTTTTGCTTAGTTGGCAGCGTAATTAATTCTATGGACACTAACTGAGATGGAGGGTTGAGACTGCCCTTATGCGATGAGTTCTACGATGATAGAAGTTAACGCTTGTCAAGGTAGAATCAGCTTGACAATCCGACAAGACTGTTACCGTCTGGTGCTGCAGACTAATAATAATTACCCTGTGGACTTGTGGCAGAATCTGGCAAATTTCATATAGAAGGCAATGCCAATCCTAACAGACATCAGGAAGATGAGTAATTTTTTGTTTTGTTTTGTTTTGTTTTGTCGGTGGACGTTATAATAATACGGTATATGTAATTGCGAAACAAATTTCTCGTACTTTGAAATGATGCTCGTGGCATCTTGAGCCACAAAGTTTCGTAGAAAAATTTTGTTCAGACCATAATACTGCTCAATAAAATGCCCCATTATAATTTATGGATGATTTGCCGCACTAAGTCGGTACATTTGATGGTTTGTCGTTAGAAAAAACGTACCGAAGACGTACGCGCCGTGGAACACCCTAGTCGTTGCCTGCCCTGCCCGCCCGTCCACGTACGTGCGTGCGTACGTAGGGGCCGGGCGCGCGCGTGCAAAGTCGGCACGTCACTCCGCGACTCCACGCACGGACCGACCGAACCGGCGGGTCGCAGGGCGGCGCGCCGTTGGACGACAAAGCGCGACGCCACGCAATCTCGGCGCAGCAGTACGTACGTGCACGGCTGCGGCACGTCCAAGGCTACAGTACAGTGTGAAAAGGCCGCGGCGACTCCACCACCCACTGCGGCTGCGGGTGCTCACTACCACCGCGCGCGGTCCGCCCGCATGTCGGCATGTGCACCCGGTCCGCGCCGCTGTTCCCCCACCTACGCAGCGCGCACGGCCTGTCTCATCCATCGACCACCGTCCGTACATGCTTACGTACAGTCCTCTCGCCATGGGAACGCGCGCTCGCCAAGCTCAATCAGCGACCGCAGACTTTTCTGTCCTTCTGGTCCAACGCGACACGTCATGCATCATACATTCATACTACAGTACTACACTGCTAACTAATGCTGCGTTGCTGCTAGTAGCTGCTATTATCTCTTTTGGTGCAAACGAGCAAGTGCATTGCTGCTGCATGCGTGTGTACAGATTGTAATACGAGTCCCGTTGGACGAGCTGACATTCTTGAACGGACAAAACAAGGGGGCTAGCGCACGAATGCGTGTTCGTTCTGCCGGGCGTGGAGCTCCATATCGAGGCTAATTGGTTAACTACCCGTGCATGTTTTGTTAGCAGGCTGCCTTTGACCACATGCTGAGCGAAAGCTGGTTGGTATTTTTTTATGATCTAATATACCATGTATCTTTGGAGTTTGTATGTAAGGAGTAGTGTATTACAGTAACTACAGCAGGACACCCAACAGAATATGCATGGTTTGGGTGGTTGGCTATAAGCCACCAATAACTATGATTTGGCAGCGCTCCACCAAATTAATCATAAACTAGCCATAGCCAGGACAAAATCACATGGCTTAATACCTTGGCCACTTGTTGGTATAACAATTAACATGTCGCATGAATGATCGATCACTAGATGAGCACATGGCTTAATTGCTACATTGATTTCGGTGACTTTCACTGTGGTTTCGGCTTTTGGACCGGTTTTGATGTTTTTAAGACTGGATTTCACTCTAAATCTTTTGTGCTGAATTGTAATGCTTTTTTATGAGGAATACATGTAAAATTTTGTAAAAAAAAATATATAAATTATGTAACCTTAACCCCAAACCCTAACTTGAACCTAACCATAAATCCTAGTAGTCGATTAGTATTAGCCACAATAAGCTCGTTGATTAGTACATATTAGCTCCTAGCTAGATTATTAATTTGGTGATCTTGTTACCTAGTAGTTGAATATACGACCAGATAGGTCCAATGATCCTAGCTAGATTATTAATTTGGTGATCTCGTTACCTAGTTGTTGAATATACGACCAGATAGGTCCATTGATCCTAGGCTTCATATGTGCTCAATTAACACAAGTTGATTAGTAAAATTCGTCAAATCTGAGTACATATTTTGTTGTCACTTTTGTCACCAAACCTTCAAATCTAGCTATCACATAAGTGACAAATTAAAAATTATAAAATAACATTTTTTTCACGTTGTCAGCAGCCGACATCCATCAGAGTTAAGATGATAATACTAATTAATCTGGATTCTGGCCTAGACTACAGAGTATATGCATAGTTAATCAATCAAATTGTACGAGTGCTCTACTTTCACTAACATAAAAAAGAATATGTAGGACAAGCTACACATTCATCTTTGCTAAAAGGAGAACGGTGCGGTAATATAATCCAAAAATCAAGTGAAATGGTGTCAAAATTTCTAAATTTAGGGTATTTTATATGTAAATACTTAGTATTTTACATTCAAACAGATAAAAAATGTAGATAAATGCTTGCATGATTGTTTCATAGTTATTCCTAATCTTTTCTAGTCTCAGAAGACCATTTCACGGGTGGTTAAAAACGGCTGAAATTTTGATTTTTCTGATCTCAAAATTACTGAATTTCAAATTTTCGTTTTGAATTCCGTATAGATTTTAGTCAAAATTCTAAAATCTTGTTGAAATTTTAGATTTTAGCTGCCTTCAAAATGTGACCCGAAAACGAAAATCGAAACCGATAACCAACCATATGATAACCAACCATATAATAACTAATCAAAGTCACCATATAACCACGGAAGCCCGAGTATCCCAGTCCCGTCGTTGTTATTGTAAGAAGAGAGGCGGCACGTGGGAAAGGTGGCGCGCCAGGTGTGACGGCGGGGCCCACTGGAGAGGAGCGGACGTGGTCCACGTGGAGAGCGATGCTGCTGACCGAGCGACCGGCCTGGCTGCTTCCGTGTTGCTGCGGACGTGCCCACCAGGCGCGCACACGGAAAAAAAAAATGTCGCGTCGCCGTTCGCGGTCCCCGGACCCGAACCCGTTTTTAACCGGCTATTTTCTTCTAGTAGTTCCAAACCTCCAACCGCCAAACCAAACAAAAGCAAAAATATGGGGACGAGAACGCAGAGGAGACTTGCGCAGAGGCTGAGGTAGCGCAGGATGAGCAAGTCAAAAGACCCGTAATCCTGAGCAGCCCCTTCTTGCGTTGCCACCTTCTTCTTCCGCTCCGCGTACTCCTCCCCACCCCACCCCTTCTGGTAAAGTGTTAACTACTCCCACCGCCACCGCCTCTTCTTCCTCATCACCCACTGCTTGCTCGCTACCGGTCGCGAGGGCGAGGCTCCTGGGCGCTACTGCTACCCGCAGGTGATTCCTGAGCTCTTGATGCGTATTTTCCAGCTCTGAATTGGTGGCGCTTGGTGGTTCTTTTGTGTGTGTGTGTGTGGTTTTGCTTTCTTGGTTCCGGACTTCCGTTGCTGATTTGGTTTCTTGGGGGGCACCTGATTGAGTACAAGCCAACCACTCGTTGGTTCTTTTATGTTCTTGAGTTTTTTGGCTTCGATTAGGCCATTTTTTTGGGGAGGTTTTGAGTGATCTCACCCTGGTCCATTAGATTGAGTTTCATTGGTGTGGTTCTTTGCGGATTTAGGGAAAATAAAGGGGAAATCTTTCCCTTGCCTTTGTGATGTTTTATCCCATTTTGGGCATTGACTATATCATGCTACATCAGTTCCTAATCTAACTTCAAATCCAATTTTGGTTCATAAAAACAACTAATAGTAGACTAGTAGTTGTGCACTTGTGCCTGTGTGGAACTAAAATGCAAATTCGGTTGCCTTTTTATGTTACAATAAAGCCCATTATGAACTGGGATGCAATTTACCTTGTGTGGGCATAAGATAGTTTACCTATCATTGACAATTAATTGGCTTTTGATCTATGTCTAATTCGAACTTTAATTCTGACGGGGTGGCATATTAGAAAATTTGCACTCTTCAACGGGGATAGTTAGTCCATTGATAGTGTTAGGTGCATGTTCCTTTCCGATAGATAGGGCGGCGATCACTTGTGACAATCCTAGTTTCACTTCTTCAAATTGATGAGCAAATGGGAGGGGTGACTTCTGCTTTGCATTGGTTTAAGTCTCCTTACAGCCAAAGCCTAAAGCTTCTATCCTTGGTGGTTTCACATCGTGATATCTTCCTATCTGTACTATATGTAGACTTTACGGTAATAAGATAATAACCCGATGAGTTAGGATATGTTTTGTTAGTTAAACAAATCTGCAGTTCAGTTTTCTCTTATAAAAATGGGTTCCAATAACTAAACAGTGGGTTACACCATAATTGACATGTGAGTCGGCACTCAGTAGGCTACTTTCCACCTGTTTTTTTGGGTTGATCTATTGTTGCAATGGGACTATATAATTCTTTTCTGACAGCGTACATATCTTTCTTTTGCAGAAATTCCTTCCAATTTTGTTGGTGAACACCTCTGCAATTTTATTGTTAAGATGGGATGTTGCTTTATGTTTGGAAAGAAAGCTAGACAAGCTGTTGAAGGCGATGATGGTGAGCAGCTTTTGCATATCTTTGCACGGTTCCTTCCATGCCCTTCATGTTCAAACAATTCTCCATTCTTAGACGCTTGTTGTTGTTGCTTGTTTGTCCCAGGTGTACATAGAGTGAAGACGTTTTCTTACAACGAGTTGAGAAAGGCAACTCAAGATTTTAGTGGGGCAAATAAGATTGGAGAAGGTGGTTTTGGTTCTGTGTTCAGGGTAAAAATGCACGAATTTTTAGCCACTGCATCACAGTCTAATGCCCATAGTATCGACTCCTTTTTGCTTACATTGCATTTTACTTGATCAGGGAACGCTCAGAGATGGCACAGTAGTTGCAGTGAAGGTGCTGTCAGCTACTTCAAGGCAAGGTGTTGAAGAGTTCTTAACTGAACTTACAGCAATTTCTGACATCAAGCATGAAAACCTCGTCACGCTTGTGGGTTGCTTTGCTGAAGGGACCCAGAGGATCCTTGTATACAACTATCTTGAGAACAACAGCCTTTTGCAGACTTTGCTAGGTGACACTTTGTTCTGACCACCATGTCTTCCCTTCGTCGATTCCTTCATTGCTTATCATACTTACAGATGTTGTGGATGTGTTATTGCAGGGCCCAGCTACAGCAACATTCAGTTCAATTGGAGGGCCCGTGTCAAAATTGTCGTGGGTGTTGCCTGTGGACTTGCATTTCTTCATGAGGAAATCCACCCTCCCATTATCCACCGGGACATAAAGGCGAGCAACATTCTTCTCGACAAGGACCTTACCCCGAAAATTTCTGATTTCGGATTGGCGAGGATCCTTCCACCCAATGCAACTCATGTGAGCACCCGAGTTGCAGGCACATTGTAAGCATAACTCAACCCTGAGTTAAGAAGCTTCTTTCACAGAATGTACTTTTTGTTCTGACTTGTACTTTCACTTCTGCTTAGAGGATACTTGGCTCCTGAATATGCTATCCGAGGTCAAGTGACAAAGAAGTCTGATATCTATAGTTTTGGAGTTCTTCTGTTGGAAATCGTTAGTGGCAGATGCAACACCAACAAAAGATTGCCTTATGGAGACCAATTTCTCCTTGAGAGGGTAAGCTCTACTTGTTACAGATGCCATCGACAACCTGTAAATAGCAAAATGAAGTCAATTTCATGTTAGCAACTGAATCAGAAATTCACCAACCAACAATACAAGGAACGTTAGTGAATGTGACAAAATCTGCTGCTTTTCTTGCAGACATGGGCACTCTATGAGCAAGGACATCTGGATCAGATCATAGATGCTGATATAGGCAATGACCTGGACGTCGAGGAGG